>JAQIWD010000261.1:0-26034 GCA_034694825.1 Anurida granaria
ATTCGAAAGTAACAATCCAGCCAATGAGAGCAGACCATGAAATTTTGAAATAAAAAAGGCGCGTATTTGGGTCTATAGAAAACCATCCAAACTTGGTTGAATATTGTTTACGGTTGAAGGAAAAATTTTGGCCAGACTGGGAGCAATGTTTGGCTAAACCCATATAAAATTCAGCATGGAATATTCCGTCTCACTAAATGTTTATTTGTAATTCATTATAACAATTTCAACTATTTTACAGTATTCTTCAAAATTATTTTATTATTAGTGATGTTTTCGGAACTATTACTGATCAAAGGTATCACGCGGATTTCTTGTTTGTGCTTTCCATATTGTGGCTACATAATGCTTCCGACAACGCAAATTGCCAAGTTACGCATTTGTGATATCTTCCCAACATTTTTCAGCATCTAGGTATTAGGTATTCACAGCAATAAGTGTGTTTTTGAATTTTATTCTCAGTTATTCATACAGATGAAGGGGTTTGTATTTCGCGAATTTGCTTCATTTTATTTTTGTTTAGTTTTCTTTAGAAAAACGATTCCAGTTTTCCCGGAATGTCCAGTCGACGGAAATTCAACTTTCCTTGGAAGGAAATAGAACATAGCTCCCAAATTTACATAATGTCTCCAGGTTCATCCAGACAAACAAATGCTTAAGGTATAAGCCGAAATCAAAGGATCCAACATCACCAGAAATACACAGCTCTGCTCATTTAAACGAAGCTACTCCAAGTTCTGTTACTCCTCGTGCAACACGGATTTGTGTACACTTACCGGTACTAATAAGTTTGATAAACCCAGTATAAAATATCCAAGTTCAAGATTGTATTAAGCCTTGTACAAAAATTGTGGCTAACTGGAAAAAGCTTTCACGTGGTTGTCTGAATTATAATGGGCCTTCAGTTGAATTGGCGTACCAGCTTCATCATGGGAACTCTTTGCCTCCTCCTGCTAATAGGTATTTCGAGTGCGCAAGTAGGCGGGATTGGATACCGTTTCAATCGTTGATGCTGATTTGATTTGACGCAACAAACTTAACCAGGCCCACGCAAAATTGGAAACGAGGCAACAGTAGAACCCAACAAAGAAAAGCAAGCAAATTCGGGCGTGGAAAGTACTTGAATGCACGTTGCCTGCAGTAAGGTTAGCTTATTTCTGTATTCCCGTCAAATGTTGCCCGCACGAGAAATATTGAACTTTATATAACACTCTAAAGTCACCGTTTCTTCAAATCTGCAACATCAAAATCCACATTGTACTGACATAGTATGTCAGTACAAATTAGACAATATTATTGTTTAATTTCAAAACTCTCAGAATGCCTGCCTTAAGTATCATAATATTTTGCCAGAAATGCCCTGCCTGCCAAAATAAATGTGACAATATCCTTTCGCAGAAGGACCAAGTGGGCATCGCGCTTGTGGTACCGACCAAAATCTTGTCCAATGCCCGTAATGTCAATTTAAGAAAGGAAGTTCTCGAAAACCCCCACCCGCCGAGGGTTCTTGTCGATGTAAACACCATGGCAACCACTCTTTAAAATTCAAAATTTAAATTCAAATTTTTGTAGGATCGACATATAGGTTACCGTCTCACTGTTGTCATTCTCGCCTATTTATTCCCCCCCCCCCCCCTGTCCGTGGCTGGCTACTGATTTTATTGAAACCCTTGCCAAATTCCTGTGAATTGGTATCATCGTTAACTTCGACTAGTTTCACAATCCCTGAGAAAACCGACATCAAAAGGCTCCGACACAATGTGAGTGATGACGTACACTTTTTACTGTGTCAAATTCATCGATCACTCCATTGTTATTTTTCTCGTAATTTGACCATTAATTGCTGCAACCTTGCACCAGACCATGTAGACGTACCAATCTTGTCAGTTCATTCACGGCGCACTTGATTTCATGATTGTTTTTGCGGTGTAACTTGGTCGGGTGACAACTATAAATGTCTCTTCTTCCAGGATTTCTTGATACTCGTCACCCAATACCAGACGCTTTACTCTAGAAATCCAACATGATTCCCACTCAAGCATTCTGCTTAGCTCTATGTGTCGCTGCTGCAACAGCTACACAAGGATGGAAAAATTGCGGTAAGCTTGGAAAGTTTAAGAAAACCAAAATTTGGAATAATTTGCACCCATTTCCACTTTCAGGTCAAACCGGAAATAATTTCAAGATCAAGAGCTTTAACATCGAGGGATGTGACAAGACCCCTTGTGTCTTCATCTTGGGAAAGTCATATCGCATTGGTATCGTTGCAGTCTGTGGTCAGTCTTCATATATCGATTTCCAAGACACCAAAGGTCACGCCCCTCTCATTACTAGACCGTGTCACCAAAACCCTCAAGTACATGCTGAAAGCCGTCATTGGTGGTTTTCCAATGACGGTCCGTGAGAAGAATGCTTGTGATATGTTGGTCAAAGGAAGTTGTCCAACGAAAGTAGGTAAAGAAATCGAATTTAGCGACAAGCTGGACTTCTCCACCGACATGCCGGAGGTAAAGACACTGATTTTAATTTATATTCTAACAACCTCATGCCAATACGAGATCAATGTCATGAGGTCAGAAAACAACAATTAATTCCATTTTTTCATATAGTTGAATGTCACTGGTCAAGCAATCATGAATGATGAGAAGGATGGTACAGCAATTTGCGTCGAATTTCGTATCATGAGTGTACGAGCTGAAAATGCCTAAACATCCTCTCCTGTCTTTCTTATTTCAATTGATTGCTTAATACATTTTAGTTTTATCGAAAGTCGCTTTGTCAAAAATAAAACTGCAAGCGATGTTAGCCTAAGGGTAAATCCCAATGCCAAAAACAGATCATTTTTCATCCAGCCATACATGATAAAATTGACGCCAGTATGGACCTCACTAACAAATATTGTGTAAATGGATTCTGTCAAATAGTTGCTGAGATAATTGCTTGCATGCATACAACCCTAAAAAAGTTTAGTTTGTGTATGTCATCACAGGAATGTGATGACATACAAATTTGTTCTAGGATTGGATTGGAAACATTTGCGCATGTAAATATCTGCAAAGCAAAAATAACATTCCAAATCTCACAACTGTGCGCAAACTTTATTTTTTTTTCATAAAATACTAACCATGAAGTTGGCATATGTGCAGCAGCCATGAATTTATACAAAGCAGAAACATTAAAACGAATGGTTTTCTAATTAGCAATTTGAAAACTCATTTACAAAAAAAAAATTCATGAAGAGTGTCCATTGTTTTTTTTTTTTATGATTCAAGACAACAACGTCCAAAACGCTTAATTACTTTCTTTCTGTTCCATGTAAAATCGCTCTTCCTTTATATCTTGAAGAGACTGAAGTTGCCAAACAAGAATCATGGTCTTAATGTTGGAACCTTTTACAGATGGAATGAAATTGATTATATCAAAGACGGATACCTAGAAAATAATAAGTGATAGCAAATCTATGCGACCAAACGAATGACAGATTGTCAAAGCTCAAACACAATTTCCATGAAGTGAGGTTCCCAGAATTTGATTTCAGAATAAAATTATTCTGCCATGCATAGGGAAATACTCCTGAAGCGGATAGAGTTCCTTATCCACCCCGCTCGGAACTCCATACCAGAAACTATCCAGCAGAATTGTTTTTAATATTCGTTTTTGATTATGATTCCCAAATTATAAGACACGCATTTAAATTGAATAAATAAAGGAAGGATACCAGAAACTACCAGAAACTTCATACCAGAAAAACTCCAAAATTTTAACGAAAGCACTTGTTAACGGTCAAAATACAAAGAACGACCCACTGTGCCAGATTGAATCATCTCCAATTTCCCTAGCCTCAGGCAAACTCGGTTCATCGCAATCTAAAGCGGTGTAAATTTCCTGCAAAAGGAATCATCTGCTTACTGTGACTAGTTTTAAATTTTTACGTGTTATGGAAAACCTGTTAATGTCACCTGTGGAAATCTTCATAACAATATTTCTGATTTTCTTCATCTTTGAAACATTGAACTCCTTCCAAAGGCTTCGAGCAAACAGTGCAGGTAAAACATTTTGGGTGATATGCTTGCCCATCAACATGGAGAATTCTGTCAGTCACTGGTTCTGCACAGGCACAGCATTTTTCTAGGCGGTCCTAAAATTTCATCCAAATGGTAGTTTGGATTACAATTGTATTAGGGTTTGTTGTTAACTTTACCAAATAATGCAATTCGCAATAGTAGCTCTCATCTATGTAGTAAAATGTCTGGCCCTGAAGGGAACATTCACAAGTATGACATATAAAACAGGCCGTGTGGAATACTTGACCCATGACTGTGCAACCGGCGTCTTCACCAATTACCCCGATTGAGCATCCGTAGCATATCCCTAATTATTTTAAGAGATTTTAAAATCAGGAGTTAGTCATTTCATTATACAAAAACGTTTGCTAATGGTAACAAGTTTTATATGGTCAAATTACAGTAAACTCACCATAGAAAACTTCCTTGTTCTTCAAAGCAGACACAAGAAGCTTAGTGAGTTTATCGAGTTCCGCTTCGAGTGTTGCTGTTGCTTTGCGTGACCCACTTAAATTGCTATATTGTTGAACGCTGTTCATTTTTCACACAAGAAATTACTCACGATCGCAAACTCCTGAATCAAAAATGATGGAAAGTTTGCGAAGCCTTGCCAACAAGGATTCCGAGTTATTAAAATTCTGAGATTATTTTTAATTTTTATACAAAGTGGCGTGATAAAATAATTTAAAAAAAAATTCACAACAGTGTATATTGTGAACTGATTAAAAACACGGCGATTAGGTTGAAAAACGGAATAAAACTTCTTCCGCGATCTAGCATTTCCTTTTGAAGCTCACAATTAAAATTTGCGCAAATAATTATTATTAAAAATTTTCCTTTACACTTGGATTAGCCGGGATGTGGTAAGGGAGTTGTGGTCAAAGACCGTTGCTTCTTCAAAATACTTGTGGGAAATAAGTAAAAATAGAATTAGATAAGGAAACTAAACTGGGAAAAACATAAATTACGATACCTTGAACGGTGGCTGCAGCACGCAAACTTAATTTGCAAAACATGACTAGCCCTACCCTCGGGGTCCTTCAAAATACTCCCTGCCAGGCATCCGACAATCGTCGAGCGACTGAAATCCTGCCTGCCATGCACCCGACAATTGTCAAGCGGGGGGGGGGGGGGAAGAATATGTATCCAGCAAGTTCAGTTTTATATTTAGCACCCTGTCACTCCTTTCTCCAGTCGTCTCCAGTCCCTTTTATTTTTCTGGCCTATCTTCATTATCTCCTTCATCTCAGTTGTTATTTTAGCTTTCCTTTCAACTTTGTGGCCAGGGACTTTTCCATTCGGGCTCGGAAGACGAAACAGCCCCGGCGGGTATCTCTTGCGCTCACTCAACGTTCCGCAAAGTCCCATCCACTGTCTCTGCCTCCTTTCCCTCCACGGCCGTCTTCCTAGTCTTCTCAGAAAGATCAAACAGACCGTAGTCCCAGAGAAAGCATCTCCGACCCAACATTTTCGAGTCGACTTTCCCAACCACCAATCAAAGTGAGTGGTTTTGTGGAGTTAAAAACCCTAATAAGGGCCAGTAGGATCAAAATAAGCCAGAAAAGGACTCAGACACCCTGTAAGGTGGACCTTTCGTTCATATTTTCTATTAATCATATAATAATATAACATTGCCGACCGGAGAGTGGGATTGAGAAAAAGTAGGCAAGGCCAAGACGTCCAGGAACACTCCCATCAACAAGTGCACACGAGCCCCAGGGAAACAGGGAAGAGATCAATCTCGGCGACTCTCCAGCGCTCCAGGACCTACCTGGAGTCCAGGTGACGCTTCCTTTCCTTACTTTCTCTCTAGGAAATTGGAGATGAAAGGACCTTATGTACTTTCCAAGCACTTCGAAACTAAAAGTATTAAGACTGGAATTAATTTATTGGGTTGAAGTGTCCCTTTGATTTCGCTCTATTTACCCATGGAGGAAGGTGGGTCTGGTGGTGGTGGGTCCGGGGTGGAATACATTAAGTTGGGATTAGCTAAGGTTCGACGCCATAATTTTTAATTAAGGACTCGAAATCCTCCATTCCATTCTATGGGACTAATGTGACATGTTTGACTATTCTGAAATCCATCTCCTTCGAGCTCTCTTTTGTGCCTGTCTCCTGATCTCGGAGTAAAAGGAGAAATCGGATCATGCTGAAATGAGATGCTGAGGGAGTCAAATAATAAAGTGAAATATCAAAGGTATTGTGGCTGATTCGGGAGAAATGGAGCCATTCAAAGCCCCACAGCTAACCATTTTCAGGAGAATGGAATTGTGATGGATAGGGATAGGAAGAACCAGGATGATTAAAATGGGTCCATAATTATATTAGTTCCAGGGACTCCTCATCCAGGAAAGTTGGGATGCTGCTGGAGAGTATTAGATGGTGCTGGAGAAAGTTTTAGATTTCAGAGTATTAGTTAGTAGTCAAGAGTTATCACAGAATTGGGACACTCGACTCTTCCGACTTGAAACATAACAAGTAGACCCCATAATAATTGAATAGGATGGTATGAAAGCTGGAAATCATTCACTCCGCAACTTTTCCAGCGGTTAAATATTTCCATCACGGGGTTGATTTCTCTCCAGACATGTCCATGAAGCCTTTCCCTACCCGGGGAACAAAAAGAGATCTAAATTCGATTTGCCTCAGAGTCAGAATAATGGAGAGTACGGGATCAAACAATGGAGGAGGAGTTGAGCCATGGATGGGGAGAGAGATGTAATAAAAATACAAAAGTTCCAAATCCTGGCCTGCTCCAGCAGCCTAATGTCACTGGAGCTCCTGGAAAAAGACTTCCAGACGTATACTTGGTTAGTCACAGTGGTGGTTACAGGGACCCAAGGACCAAATTCCCAAGTGCCCTCTTCCCAAAAGTTTCCCATGTAAATCGTATTTACAATTCCACCTCCATTGCCAACTCTATCCCTGCTGGAACTGATGTCTTGACTCCAGTGCTCCAGCACTGGAGTTTCTGGAGGTCAAATTTTTCATGAGACTCTAAGGCCAAGGCCCAAAGTGAATTATGGGACAAAGGATTTGATGAAAACTACGCGGTTTTCACGTCGATTCCACTAGTCGGATTTCATGGTGCCCAGCCCTATCTGGGTGAATAGTTCATTAGGAATGTGGTGAGGCGAATGGGAATGTGGGACACCGCGGCGGTGTAATGACACCGTTTGTTTGTTTTTGGGTTACGAGCTACCGGCCAGGGGCCCAAACACCTTTACAAGGGATGAGTACGTAGTAATTCTATTTAGAAACGCATTATCCTCCCTTGCCTTTCCCCAAACTATTTCCCCAGCAGAATGTTTTTATGTGGGGAAAACATAGCGAGGCTCTTCAAATAAAGATTTCTCAATACGTCCTTCACACTTTCTCCGCATCTGAAGCTGGAGAAACTGGAGAGACTGGAGCCACCAAATACCTTTTATGTACACAGAAGCTTTACTTTCCTTTTGTTGCTTTTCCAGAGAACGAGGAAACCCATTAGGCCTATTTCCAATTCCTTCTGGAAAAATAAATAAAATACTTGGGCCATTCTACCCAGTTCCCACCTAAGAGCATCAATTACTCCATTTTTAACTTTTGTCAGTTCCCGCCATGTCCTCGCCAGGAATCTTGTCACCTTCACATCCTTCCAGTTTGACATGAGAATGAAAGAAATCCACGCCCACTTTAATGAAAATGAAGTTAGGAAATGACAAGTTACCCCACCAACGGAAAGAATGAGGGGATCCTATCCTGACTGTGAAATCAAACAAGCTGAATCTGAGTCTTGAATTGACAGCCGTATCAAAAGTTTCCATTCTATTTACTCTAGTTTCCTGTTTTAACTCAAAATTTTAACTCAAACGTTTTGGACATCATCCCCCCGCCCCCCTCAAAATCCCAATCTCAGCACTGTACTCGATTTCAA
Source organism: Anurida granaria (assembly GCA_034694825.1). Taxonomy (NCBI): domain Eukaryota; kingdom Metazoa; phylum Arthropoda; class Collembola; order Poduromorpha; family Neanuridae; genus Anurida; species Anurida granaria. The sequence goes on from JAQIWD010000261.1 coordinate 7,981, forward strand.
AGGATTTTCATCACTTTAATTAAAGTGGAGGGAGTTTGGAACGTCGGGCTTGGTGGCTGCTGGTACAGGGAAAGGAGGCGGCGCCATAAGTTTGGTATCCATGCGAGGAAATTTGAAATTTATGAAGAAGCCCTATGAATCCAGGAAAAACTTGAGGAAGTTAAATTAGCTTTGTTTAGTATTTGATATGAGAAGACGGAAATGAGGCAAGAGAGGCAGCGGAAAGGAAAACTGGGCTGCTACTCCTCCTACTGCTCCTGGAAGTTTCTCCAGCAGGATCTAATTTCTCAATTTCACGTCGTCCCAACTTCTTTACAAGGATGATTCTGATCCCTGATATTATTGGTTCTTTCCAAAGACTTTTTCTTTCGGCAGGGAAAAAACTTTATCCCGACTCCCAAGCCCAGATTGAAAATGAGATGTCAGGAACAAGATAATCTGAGAAAGTAGGAAGGCTAACCCATCCTGGATAGAAGCTTATAAATTCTGTCAGGAAGATGAGGACGAATATTCTAATCAACTCCCCGTGGGTTGTCGTCCTGGAAGGAAGCTAAGGGCATCGCAAGGTTTCCTTTCCATCTTCTTCTAATACCCTCCTGTAACCACGTGGATCTTCTAATACCTTTCCAGTCTTTCCTTTCCCCAGACCACCTTCTTTCTCCAGTCACCTTCTCCCGAGGCGAAAAGGTTCGCGATTTAATTATTCCCTCCAGGACTATACGGGGAGTGGGTATGAGTGCGTTCCAGGAAATGTCATGGCTGGACTCCCGGCATTTCTAGCCAGATTCCCTAATGACTCCACCAGCCAGCAGTCTTCCCTTTGACTTTCTCTCAAAGGCACCAAACTCCCTGGGATTTCCTCCGCCGTCATCAAAGTCTGTGGGTCTCCTTTGTATTGTCGCTTTGTGTGGTGGTGTGGTGGACGAGACGAGATGATAAGGGCTCATGATTTCATGGCCCTTGATCATTTCCCTCACCAGGATCTGACAGGGACTCGAGTCTGGAGTCGCCCGGAAATTCAAGAATGTTGAGGTAGTTAGTTGGGATAAGTTCCACCTGGTGTGATCCCCTTTCATCATTCTTTGACTCTCCTTTGTAGTCGGGTAGAAACTTTCCATCAGGAGATGAAGTTCCAGAATAGTTCCAGAATAGTTCCTGGAAAGGCTTCTATAAAAGAAGAAAGTGCAACAGTTCGGCTGGGATGATTATCCCATGTCCTAGGAATATCTCCTAGCCATGGGTGGGTTTGTTTTCTGTCAACTCCACTAAGGAGACCATCCCCCCATCCTAAGCTTTCTCTCCAGAAAATTCAAATCAAGGCTTCATCTCCGCCTCTAATCTCCCGTGGCGAAGTAAAGGCTTTGATTTTCAGCAGGTTTTCCAGCGCTGGTGCTGGAGCGTGTCGATTTTCTCATCACATCTTGATAGGAAATGACCCATCCACGGGTATTCGTTTAAAATCCCCTTCGTTACAGGGAGAAAGAAATGTCAGAAACAAGCCTGAACCTTCCTTTTGAACCCAATTACCTCCCAACTAAAAAACTTTCCCTGCCTCGTGCCTTCATTTTGTATCCTGGGAAAGTGAAAATTGAGTCTTGCACGAGGCCGGTTTTAATACAGGGAAGGGGGGGGGGCGACGTGCTGCTGAGGAGGATTGAACATAATAATCCCTACCCTTCCCAGAGAAAGTATGGAAAGGTTACAAGGTGGTAAAGGGGAAAGGTGAAAGTGGAGGGGAAAGTAGGGGGGGGGCGCAGTAAATTATTAGGCAACAAATCTCACTTTCAGGGGCTCCCATGCCCATCTTTGGTCCAAATTTTATTCAAATTCCAATTTTCCTCTTTGAATTTGGGAATCTCCCGGAAATTCATCTTTCATTTTATATTTATTAGACTCGGTGATTCGTAACTTTGAGGTTGGTTAAGCATAAATTCGGGAAGTCTTTTGAAATGAGCTTTATTCCATTTTAAATTTTCCCACATTTTTGGAATGGGAACTTGTCAAGTGCAAATGTCAAAAGGAACGAGAAAAGAATGGTTCGTCGGCTCTCTAAATGTGAAGACTTTCTCCGAGGATGGGACATGAGGAATTAAGCCATCGCCGCGTTCTTTCTCCAGGACACGATAATAAAAATAAAAACCGGAACCATGTTCACCACGGGATTTTATTTTGAGTCCCTTCCCCCGGCCCCACTATTCATGTAGTAAAAAGTTAAGCGCGTGGTTCGGTTGACAGAGCGCCGTGGTTTGGAAATTGAAATTATATTCTCCTTTCTCCTAAATAAGGATCCTCACAGTCTCAAATTCTGGGGTACTTTCTTTTTCCAGGAACAAAAGAGAAAGCTCTTCCATACTTCCGTCTACGAGTCAGCCACTCAACTCCAGAAGCTTTACGTTCAAACTTGTCGTCGGCTCCCGGCCTACGGTTGTCGCCTCGTCGTCGTCAAAGAACTCCTCCGTGGCAAGACCAAAAAGAAGGTAAGGAATCAACCTCAATCACTCTAATTTTGGAAGCCTTAAGCCTAAACCCTCTTGGCCAACAATGTCACGTACGTCCCGAGTCCCTGGAAGAACATGAGGAGGAATCACGATTACGACAACAATAATAAATCGATTCCAGTCTTGACTGGAGCGCTGGATGATGAAACCGAAGGGATGGGATGGAAACTTTGCGGGGGAAGAGAAAACAATCCTTAATACATTAGGCAGGATTGGGAAGACCTAGAAAAATGAGTCTGCGGCTTTCTTTAAGGGGAATTGGGAGCTCCTTTGAATTCCTTTCCAGGAAAAATCCTGGAGCCTATCGATAGGAAGGCAGGAGCTGGAAGCATGGAAATCCAGTACATCTTTCTCCAGATTGCATCATCGGGGATTAAGAAATTAAATTTACTCCAGTGGTGGGGCCTGATGAGGGTCGTGCGTGTCGGTACACATAATGAGCCCACCGCCAGCGTCCCCCCCCCCCGCCAGCGATCCCCCGATCTTTGGGAGGATCGCTGATCTTGTCTTGCCCTGCCCCCTTTAGAAGCGGGGTTGAGGACGGAGTTGAGGAGAAGGGTAAATTAAATACATAAACAGGGATTTAGGAGCTGGAGACGACGGAGAAAGTGAACTGGAGAAAGGGACGCTTACCTGTCTCCAGTATTCCAGTGGAATCTCGGCTCTGCACTGACTCCGAACGGAGGTGGGCGCCCGATCCTACCTTACCCACTACCACCACCGCAGAACAGAATCCGAGTCAAGATTATAAAGAGCCCCGGAATGCTTTCTCCTTTTGACAGTCTTCGTCTCTGGTAGGACTCGGCCTCATCTCCTCAGCTCTCCTCGTACCAGTATGGGTCACTTGGGTTCATTAGCCTAAAATTCCCGCAGCAACTCACACACTTACGACCCGAATCATTTGATTTGACACCACCTAATCTTACAATTTGTCTCTGAATTTTTTCATTGTCAGGCAACGCGACTCCTTGGAATTGGACCCGAGAAAATTATACTCCTCGACTGTCGAACCAAAGTGCTTGCCAGATCTCAACAAACTTCTGATCTCATTCAGGTACGGGAAACCCCGTTTTTCTACCATTATTGTTTTGTATTTACCTAATTCTGGGACTACACCTCCTTCTTTTCGCATAAATTCCAAGAATTGTAACCTTCCGCCGAGGTCATTAACGTCCGGTTGAACGGATTTCTTCCGGTGAACTTTTATTAGAGTTCCTCTACTTACATTTCTAGGGACGGAGTGATGAGGGAAGGAAAAGAATTCGTAGTTTATCTTTAGAAAAACATTGGAGAGATTCCTTTTCTACTGATGGAGCGTCGTTGAGAACGCGGATATTGAACGGTTCTCAACTCTCCGCGGCGGCGGCGGTCAGTCGCTTCTCAGCTTCGCTAAAATCATATTATGTCTGTTGCTTTAACCCAGAACTTAAGTGCTGCACGAAAGAGAACTCAAGGCTCCCGTATCCATTGTTGGGGGGAAATAGAAATAAAGAAAAATGAAGTTTCTAGTCAAAAGCGCAAAGTCCTTTAAGTCCCCCTTAACTTAACGGCCTTAAGTCCCGGCAGCCTGGAAATATAGAGTAAGACAGTAGTCCCTAAGGGCAGGGTACTTCATTCCGACTAATTACCTCTCGTTTCTTTAATTTGTAAACCAGTGGAGTGCTGGTGGTGGACGGAACCATGACAGATTGATCCTAGAATTCAGAGGAACCAAGTGGTCAGAGGGTGAAGTCATAACATGGCGAATGGAATTTACGTCCCAAGGTAAATGTCGCCAATAGGCAGCAATGTCGCCAATAGGGGCCATGGCTCAAGGGTCCAGGCGATGGAATTGAAGTGAGATGTGGTTTTATAGTTCCACCTGTGGGTAGTGCCGGTTCCTGTGGTGTACCTTGCGGACATTTGGGGACTGTAGGTGGACTTCGAGAGGCAGGACGTGCCTTATGGGCCCTTCTCCGCGAAATGGACACGCATTTTTTGGATGACTTTGCACCGCCTTCCCGCCAGGCAGGACCTCCTGAAACAGGCAGGTTTCAGATCCGTTCCTAATTTCTCAAGCGCCGTGGGCCGGGGAGTTTGAGAAGGGCTCCAGTAATTAATTTTGCCCAACTCTTAGCAGACACTTCAAAGAAGCGGTGGAATATAAGGGCCACGGTGAGCCCTGAGCTTGAGCTTCTGGAGAAGGTCTTGTATTTCCCTGAAGAGGTGGCCCTAGCCTTGGCAGAAACAGAAAGTCAGCTCTTTTCACAGGTAAGCCTTTTTATTTCCGGGATTCCAGCGAAAGGAGCCCTTCCTTCAGCCGAGTTCAGTGGGGTCGGGTTTCGGGTATCAATTTGGGGATTTTTTCGGCTGGATGACTGCGGCTGGTGTCGGGTTTTCCAAACGGTCCCACCCACCCGCAGTTATTTCAAAAAACAAGAAAAAAGGCTTCCGTTTTTCGATTCCCCCCAGCCTTGCTCAGCTTCCGATTTTCAAAGGGATTGAGTGTGTGTTCGTGGTTCCAGGTCGCTCCGCTTGAGTACCTCCGCCATGTGACGATGGATATCGGAAGGCTGGAACCTCCAGCTGGGGATTTGATTCAGCCAATGCTCGGAGTGAATGCGCTCATTGATCGATTCAATGAGGTAAGCCCAAGACTTTTGATTCGTGGGGATACAAGGGGTGGAATTAGGTCAATTTAGAAATCGGTGGAATTGAACCTAAAATGAAAACGGGGCCTTCCCTGGTCCTTCCCTTCCCTTCCCTTCCTTTCCCTTCCTTTCATTTTTCATTTTAATTATAAGAAACGTTTTCCCTGCACAGATCAGTTCCTGGATTACGCATTTGCTCGTCTCTCCACCGAGTCATGAGGAGAGAAAGGCCATGCTCTCCTGCCTCCTCCGCGTTGCTCGCACGGCCTGGAATCTGGGAGCCTTTGGGACGGCCGTGGAAGTAATTGCAGGACTCAAGTAAGATTTCCTAACCAAAATCCCCTCTGAGCGCCGCTGATTCCTTTCCGAGTTTTCACAAAATGGGAAGTGGGAAGCGAAAGAGACGGAAAGGCTGAGACTGAGAATTTAAGCGCTGATTGATAATTAAGGAGGAGGAGATGGGCCCGGATACGTAACATAACCTAAAGGATTCAAGAGCATAAAACCTGATTGTATTTAGGTTTGGGATGCTAGTTAGTTAGATGTTAGATGTGACTAGTTTAGGATGAAAAATTCGAGTAAGAATGCTAAAATTGTAAAATTAGGCCTAAGCGTCCCTTTCCCCCGCTGGAGAAAGTGAAGTCGAAAGTATGCAGAGGAGTAGCGGCAGGGGTTTCTTTCGGCCTCCAGCCGTTAAAGCCAAGTTGTAGGCCGACAGAAACTTTTGTCTTTACGCCTTCTGAAAAACTACTCCAGCCCTTTAACCTCTGCCATCCCAGCTGAACACAATTATCCAGAAAATTCCAGAAGATTTCCAGCCAACCAACCCAACACCATCACCACCAGTCTCCAGCTAATTCTGGAAGAAAAACTTCCCGGAAATCATGTATTCATTGCTACGCACTTCCTTGTTACCCTTCAGCGCCACCCCACCAGCGTCATCACTTCTGGAACGTCCACTTTTTTCCATAAATCCCATCGTCTTCCCTTGTCACTTTCCACTTTGTTTTCAATTCTTCCAGTTCGTCGCTCCGACTTTTGATGTCAAGACAAAGTTTAGTCGGAGTGACATTTTCACTTCACTTGTCCCCCGCCCCCCTGGAGAAAGTGGAATGGAAATTTGGAAGCTGACTTTGAGTTGTTGATTTTTATTCCTAAAATAGATCCTCCAAATTGAAGCCATTTTGGTTGTTACTGAATGAGAAGGAAAATGTCATCCCAACCCTTGACATCCTCACCAAGGCCCTTCTCGGGGAAAAGATTGGAGTGGGGGGCCTTGAGACGAACGGTGGGGAGGACATTCAGTGGGCTGCCCCCGAGTACGAGATGGCCCTGGACCGGACGCTAAGGATCCTCACTTGCCCCGTTGTCCCATTTTTCGGAGCTTACTTGAAAGAATTGCGAAGTACCCTCAACACCGCATCCCTCGTCGTCCTTTCTCCAGGCACCGAGGCTTCCTTTATCCAAGTAAGTCCAGGGCTCCTGGAAAAAACCTGGGGGATTTTAATTTCTGAATTAGGCGCGGGGTTGATCTTTCCCTTGGGTCCTGGGTCCCTTTTCATCTTCTCTCTCGGGCATCCGCGTTTTCCCTGGAAAACTGGAACCATGTGTGGTATGTTTCCACTTGAAACGTTAATGACGCGAAAGCGGATCCTCCTGTCCCGGGGTATCATCAAAGGACTCGTGTCGTTCTTTTGATTAGAGTCGTCGGATTATGTTAACTGGGATTGAAATTAATCCTTTTCTGGTCTCTTACTTCCAATTTCCTCAGAGTCCTGCCTAGACACGTTCTGGACAAAGGGTGTCCTCCATAAATACTTTGTTGTCCAGACGCTTTGTTTCAAATTTAGTAAAAGTTTGCTACAAAAAATTCGGAGGAGGAAAACAATGGAGCTGGGACCTGGATAGGCTGGAAGCGTCCTATACCGGCACTCATTAGCGCAGGCAGGGTAGCGTGGCTAAATGGGTTAATTGTAACGTTTATTAATTTTCCAGACCCTTCTTAACACGTCACTGGAGGCAGATGATGAGTTCTTTACGAAAATTGGCCCAGGCGGACTCCTCAACATGAACAAACTCCGGAAAGTCCAGGCAGTACTGGAGAAAATCTCACTCGTCCATCAACATCATACCAAGAGACAACAGCGCGCAGCGTTCCTTCATGCAGACAGGCTCAGGTGAGTTAAGCAGGATTTTACCATTTCACCTGCTGCTCTCGTTGTGCATTCCTTCTTACCTCTAATTATAAACAAGCACAGAGGACAGGGACGAGGACGAGGAGTATCTGGAAATGCTAATTGGAGAGATTGAGCAAACAAATTATGTGTCAGTGTACGGTAGTACGGTCCATAAAATTGTCTCGAGTCTCCTGAATCATCCTTCACAGCGTCACCCGTAAACAACAACGCAGCGAAAGACGTCAGGTGCATGGAATCATCATAACATTCCCGGACGAGTTCAGTTTGGGCATTTTTGCAAGAGCATTCCAGCCAGCATTGGTCAGGAGGCAGAAAGGACTGGCGCCGACAGTTGTCAAACTGCCATACTTAACTTTAGCACCCAGTTCAAGCCCTTGCTGGACAAAAAATTAGTAATAGTTAACTCTAAATTCTAAATTAAAAGTGGAAACATGAGATCCCTGACGACATTCTCAAAGAGTAAGAAGAAATCCAACGCTAAAAGCCGTGTCATCCATGTCAAATTCTCATCCTTATTGATTACTTCGCTCAAGAGGTTAGGCAAAAGTGATAGATTCAACGGAATTTATGAACCTTGAACAACCGGAAGCGGTGGAGCGACATGTCGCCGGCTTGTTTCTTTTCTGTTTTGTTTTTTTGTTAAACCCAGTTCTGTTCTGGTTACTTCCAGTATCCATACGTCCAGTATTGAGAGAGCTGGATTTGGAGAGGAAGATGACCCCCCGGACACCTCCGAAGAACTTTTCGGGGGTGGGACCGACCTTGTGGACGAGGTTATGAATTCTACCAACCTGTATCAACCAGTCCAGAGCCTAAGCCACGACCACAACGTCTCCTTCATTCCACTGGACAACTCCAAAAACTCCATTGATCTCCACATTCTCCAAGTACTACACCATGGGAGCACTGCTCTCCACATTGACAGCGACGGGCGGTCAGCCTTTGTTTGGGTCAAGCTGGAACGGTCCTGTGGAACGCTGACCTGGAGCAAACCCGTCTGGAGCTCTCTTCGGTTCTCCCATACCCAGCCAGATTTTCTCCTAAGCGTGGACCCGGAACTGATTCCAGTCCTCCCTGGCCTTGTCGTCAAGTACGGAAGTTCTTATGGGACGAGCTCAGTTGGGGCGAGTGGGAGTGGGACGACAGGATTCGGTGGAGCCCCTGATGTGGCTGGGATTGGGATTGAGGAAGGGTACATTGACTTGAACGGTGTCAAGGAAGTTGAGGGTGGAAGCCGAGAAGTGGACATTTCGGGTGCCATGAAGCGGTATGTAACGTCGCCAATGGAATCAGCTGATAATATTCAGCATCCCAATTATAATCCTAATCCTTTTTTTAATTTGAAGATATGGGATCGAGAGTTGGGCTCCGGTAGACACTTGCGTCTCCCTGATTTACGGAATGGTCCTCAGTGATAACCGGAGCACCGTGTTTGTCTTTCCTCCGCGTGTTGCCTCAGTCTGGTTAAATGGCAAGTCTCGCCTTCCTTCCTTAATTCTTAATGCAAACTTAACTTCAGTTTAACTCTCGCCGTTCAGACTTCTTACCACAATTACACACTCTGTGTACCTTTAGGAGTAAGGGCTGTGGTGAAGGCTCTTCGCCGCGTACTTGGGAAACCGGATCGGCGTCTTTTCTGGCTAAAGGAACAGTACCTCCAACTCTACTTTGAGGATGCACGATGCCTTGCCCCCACGATGGCTGACTCAATTCGAGTAAGGAAATTAACTAATTACGACCACCTACCTTAGCACAAGGAGACTTGGGAATTTAATGCAAAGTTGTTTGCATAGGTCTTTGGTGGAAGGCGCTGGACTTCGTCGGCTCCGCAAGGAACGCTTCCTGACACTCCGCCATTCCGACGGACGGCATCTGCCAAGTTCAGGAAGAAACGATCCTTGGCCAACATCCACATGATCAAGGTAGGAAAACAAGGCAGGCCCTTCTGGCGGAAAATTTCAAAATACTCGCCAAATCAAATTTTTTTCAAAGCGGTGGAAAATTTTATCTTTTGTCAAACAGCCGACAGACCATGGCGTAAGTGAGCGACCGCCGAGCCCAGCCACACGACCGAGGACGGAAGTCGGGGAAGGCTCCACGCCACCGACGCCACCACATCAGCAGCAATCCCTCACTCGGATCAAAAGCGCCATCTCGATGCTGCCTGGTGCTGGGACTGAAACATGCCCCTCCCCGCAGGCTCGGGTCTCTGCCCTCACGCATGAAACGAGACTTTCTTTCCCCAACTTTGTCTCTCTCTTTCAAGCATTTAGGTACAAGGGACTAGCCGCTTTTTAAAAATTGCCGCGTAATTTGTCATTTTGCCACTGACAACATTTGATTGCCACTTTCCCATAGTTTAAGATCCAGAAAGGACCTCCGTGACCTATTTGACTCAATCGCCTCAGTACACAAGTCAGACTGCACGGATTCCCCTCAGCTTGGTTCTCCTGACAGGAGTCACTCCTCATCCAACTCAGGTACGGCCGCCATTCATGGGCATGCGCATAGAAACCCCTTGTGAGATCAACTGGTGAATTCGTCATACGCAGGTACTACGTCGAAGCACGGTAAGGCGATCCCAGGCGCAGGCGTAAAGCCGGAAAGCAAATTCATTTACGATGCCATCGCTTCTGCCAGTATTGTACAAAATGGCGCTGGAGTTGAAACTTCCCGCGGACGGATCTTGGCTTTGTCGGCCTTTGCCTCTTTTCTCAAAAGCCAACAGGGGGAACGGAAAACGGAATCTGAAATTATTTCCATAATTGAGGTAAGTTAATCCAAATTTCAACCGAAAAATTTAATGCAAGGACTTAAAGAATTTGAATTTTGGACAGAAATTTGAGCCTGATGAAGTTCTCAAGGGGCAGCACAGTTTATCTTTTGAAGGATTTGCACGCTACATGATGTCCGCCGCCAACTTGGCATTTGTGAGTGAGCGAGTTGTACCGCAGGAATCGGAGTTGGACCATCCCCTGGCCCATTACTACATAGCCGCCTCCCACAATACGTATCTCACAGGGCACCAGCTCAAAGGGGAGTCCTCCGTTGAACTCTACAGTCAGGTCAGAACCCGGAACCCTGAAAGAATTCCAGACCCTTGAGGGTGTACTTGCCACCAATGTTAACTGGAGAATGTTTCGGGTAGGTCCTTCTAACCGGATGTCGCTGCGTCGAGTTGGACTGCTGGGACGGGGATGACGGGGACCCAGTCATTTACCATGGGCACACATTCACGACTAAAATCCCTTTCCGTCAGGTCGTGGATGCAATCAACAAGAGTGCATTCCTCGCCTCCTCCTACCCAGTCATCCTTTCAATTGAGAATCACTGCTCTCTCCAGCAACAAGCTCGAATGGCCTGGACCTTCCAAACAGTATTCGGGGATAAGCTCGTGAGTCGGTTTCTGTTTGACGTTGACTTTACGGATGATCCATGCCTACCTTCTCCAGCTCAACTCAAGAATAGGATTTTGATAAAAAATAAAAAGATCCATGCTGAGATTATTCCTAACCCCGTAATCCATCCATCCACGGCGTCCGTCACGACGACAGCAGCCACCGCTCCACGAAATCGGTCTGGAAGTCGGCCTCAGTCAGCTAGGACTAATAGCATTGTGAGCAATGTAAGTGGTGGCTCCATGAATGACGAGTACTCGGATGATGACGTCGAATCGGATTATGAGGATGAGATTCCAGACGGTAAGGGTACTGGAGGGTGGATTGAGCCTAAGGGTACTCCAGGATACCTAATTCATGCTTCTTGAATGTTTGACCTTAGAACGACTAGTCGTCTCAAGACAAGCGTCAGAGCAAGCCTTGCCCACAACCCCCCGAACGGATTCTCTAACGAGCCAAGAGTCTTCCCTGAAAGGTGCTCGACGGTCTACCACGACAGCACCCCCACCTACCAACCCGACGCAGTCCGATCACGGTGAATGGGTCGTAGAATTGGAGGAGTCTGTCCCAAAGACGAAGAAGCAGAGTAGTCAGATTGCCCGGGAGCTCTCTGACCTCATCATATACTTGCAAGCAATAAAGTTTCGTGGCTTAACTACGCTGAGCCCCAGTAGTTCAGTCAGGAATAAAATAATGCAAAAGAAAAGTATAATTCCGACACCGAATCCTCCAGCAAGTCTCCCTGTGACCCCAACAGCATCCAGCATCTCCTCCTCCGCCCCGGATCACCATCAACAGAGACGCGTCATGAGTAATCACCCAGTCTACCAATGCTGTTCCCTCAACGAGAATGCATCAAAGAAACTGTGCAGGAAACAGCCACTCCAAGTACTCGCACATACGGAGACTCAGCTCATCCGAGCATATCCGGCCGGAATGCGGATAGACTCTTCCAATTTCAATCCCCTCATCTTCTGGTCATTTGGAATCCAAATGGTTGCTCTCAATTACCAAACTGAAGACGCAGCCTTCCACGTCAATGCTGCCATGTTTGAGCAAAATGGACGGTGCGGGTACGTACTGAAGCCAAGTGTCATGTGGGACCGGAACCACGTCATGTACCGGAGGTTCAATCCTCTTGAAAAGGAATTCGATGGTCTCCATACCGTGAATCTTCACATTACAATCATTTCTGGACAATTCCTATCTCCTACAAATTACCAGGCAAGTCCGCAAGTAGAGGTCGAGGTCAATGGAATCCCCGTGGACTGTGCCAAGCAGCGGACGAGAATATTCCCTAGGAATGCCCTCAACCCAATTTGGAACGAAATGCTCTCCTTTACGATCCAGTTCCGGGAATTGGCTTTCCTCCGCTTCAGCGTCCTGGACGGGGGGAGTGGTGGAAGTGGAGGGGGTCACTGCATGGCCCAGCGCGTGATCCCTCTCAAAGGGCTTCGCCAGGGCTACCGACACCTCAGGCTCAGAAGCGTTCACAACCAAGCTCTCCCTGTTACGACCCTCTTTATTCACTCTCGTCTCGAGGAAGAGGGCGAAGAGGTCAACGTTCAGAATGGACAAAAACAATTTTCCAAAGATGACTCATTCCGTGAAGGAACGCCAATCATAGAAGGTAAGTTTTGAGTTAAAAATTATAGAAAAGTGAACTCTCTAATTCATTTTGAAATTTAATCGCTTCAGGGTTTCCGCCTGGAATGGGAATTGGAATTTCCCCTGCAAAGTCATCAGTTGCACTCAAGCGTCGAATGTTCTTCCTCGTCGTCCACGGCGTCGTGGCTGATGAACCCTACACAATTCTCAAAGTGACGCAGGACACGACGGCGGCGGAAGTAATTACGAATGCGCTCCAAAAGAGCGGAAGGACTGCCGAGTCGGCCCGAGAATACGTTTTGATTGAGGAAGTGGCCCGCGGGTGGGACGCAAAGGAAAAGGACCTTCCACCGACACAGCGCGTTTTGGACGCTCACGAAAAACCACTCCAATCCCAGTCCAATTGGAAAGGAGATGGGAAATTCATCTTCAAGCGAACTGGGAATGATCCTAGCAGCAGAGCTTGGCTTTCTTCCATCTCCGCTCGCGGGAATCGCTTCATAGACGCTGGGCGGGACAAAGGCGCTCGAGACAGCGAGGAATTGCAGCAATGGGGAGAGGACGATAACTTTCTAGTTTGCGTTCACAACGTCTCACCCGAAATTCCATACTGCATCCTCAAGGTTTGGCTGGAGCCACTTACCGTACAGCGTCGATTTAGTGCATCCTTACAAGAATTTAATTTTTTGCAGGTCCCTGTAAGGAGTACAACCCAAGACATCATTGCACAAACGTTGGTAAAGGCACGACGCCTCGAAGATCCTTCCAAGTTTGTATTGGTGGAAGAGTTGGAACCTGTGACCTCTACTTCGGCAGGTTCTTCTGAAGGTGCTGGGTCATTCCGTAAAAAGTCTTCACAAAGGGCCACCCACCGCGTCCTCCAGGATGAAGAGAATGTATATGAAGTTCAGCTGAAATGGAATAATTTAGGGCGGTAGGTTAAACAGGTCATGTGAACTGGCGGGTCTTTGAACCTTACTGACCTGAACCGTTGGCCTATTTAACAGGTTTGTTCTCAGAGATCGGAAGACGCATGCGTACTCTGGATCCTCCGCTGGGAGCAGTCGCCTATCCGCCGATAGCTCCGAAAGACCCAAACCCAGCCGCGGCATCCGAGCAGCCACACTGGCCCGCCTCACCAAACTAAAAATTCATCGGAACGGAAACACAAAGGCACAACAGAGGGAAAAGGCGCGCCAATATTTAGCCAATCAGCGCCAAGCTCATAGTCTCCATGATGCCACGTCTCAGGTCATCACGAAACCAAAACCAACGAAACGGGATGTCCATTCAGAGGGTGAGACGCTGAGCGATGACGAGCCGACAGACTCGGATTTCAAGTCCACCGTGGCTCGCCTCAAGAAAGTCTCCCTGCGCAAGTTCCGAGCATGGAAATCCTAATAAAGTTATCATCCTGGAGCCCAGCCTGGACAACAGGCTCGGGCTCACTCGGGAGAATTGAAAAACAGACATATCCAGTGGACAATCAGAGCCTAAAATATCCTAAACCTAACACGGTGTTAACGTAAAGAACCTTATCCTCTGAATCTATCTGTGAAACCCCCCAAATATCAATCATGATTCCCTTTTTCACTTTTATATATTTTTGGAGACTTTGGAATCTTCTTTGGTGCTAAACTGATATTTTTAATTGAAATCCAGGCGAGAGAGGGAGAGATTTATAAACGCTTAGGAAAAGGAATCTAAGGAGCGAGGGGGGATGGTTGGACCCTTTGATTTAAAATAATCCAAATCCAAATACAAATCATAATTTCAGTTCAAGAAATACTATCAAAAGGTCACCAGGCCCGATCTGACGGTGACCATTGGTGGAACCCACAGGCCTCTTCCTAAAAGATTGTTAAGACAAAGTTTTTCAGTATTCCGACGACAGGATTTATGTGCCCAAACAATAACTGATTGATGGAGTCTATTTAAGAAAACTTATTTTATCCTTGTGTACATTTTACTCAAATTCTGTCCCTTTTTAAACTTAACTACCTTTCTTTTTAAAGAATTACTCTCTGTAATATTCAAAATCATTCGTTTTAGAGACACGGGTCATTAATGTTATCGTTTTTTTTGTCAATTCCATCATTGTTATAACACGGAGCGACGTAATAAACATACGCTTGCGCTCTTGAATAAAATTTGAATCTGCAAGGCTCGTAAACCCCCCTAGGAATCAATCAACAAATGTAGGCCCAACTCACGCTGGCTTCAAATTCTCGTGGGAATGTTTTAATCTTTGGTTTTTAAGTTAAATTGTTTTGCTTTTAGTTTTAAAGTCTTGGTAACTCTCTCCCTTGTTTAATTTGAGAACGGATTAGTTAAGTGACTTGTTACGCTTCCCGCACCTAAATATTACTTGCCATGCATTCCGCACGTCTCAAAACGAGGTTAGCTGGTGTTCATCAATCAGAGGAATCCTTTCCAGGAACTCTTTGGGAATTCCCAGGTTCAACGCTGCAACTGCCGTTCGACCCTTCTTCGTCACATTCGTCTTTTCCACCAACAACTCCCACACCAGTTCTTCTAAGGTTGGGAGGGCTACCCAAACTTTGGTAAAATCTCTCACCCTTAATGAGTCTGAATCTTGCACGTAGTTCAATCCTCCAAAGGTGTAGAGACATCCGGCCTGAGAAAATAGACGAGGTAATCGTCAGAGTCGCGTTTACTATTGGAATACTTTTATTACTTGTTAAAACCTAAGAATGTACATAAAGGAAACTTACGGGTGTAACTGCCATATCGTGAAAACTCAACGGAAGATGGTACAGTTGAAGAGCCAAGAGAGACCATTGCATGGTGGGAAGGTGGAGTTTCCAAAGATCAGCAAATACACCATCCTGGTTCCGACCACCCGTCATGTACACGCCTACAACAAATGAATAATTTCACTTATCAATGTAACGATTACAGAATTTGGAATTGGATTGTTCTTACTATCCCCGTGCTGGACACAGGAGTGGGAAATTCTGCTTGCTGGGAAGGCACCAGCCACGTTGTTCTCATTATCCACGAATGGCAATGCATCAATGTCAACCCAAACCTTCTTCTCTAGATCAAAAGCGGGAAGCGTGTTCATAGGTGCCGGTGGCGGGAACACTGGATCGTATCCAACGTTTTGACCGCCCCCGATAATAAAAATCTTCCCTGCATGATAAAAGGCAAAGTGCCGATAACTAAAAATAAGAATTAGAGACATCATTACTACTTCATTTAAATGACCAGAAATCAAGCGGATTGGAAATCCTTGTTCATAATTTACCGTGGAAATGCCTCCACTCCATAACCCTTGGCAATGTATACAGCCTCCCAGGTCAAAGTGATGAGATTGAGCTTGTGAATGTCCATATGGAAAACGGTGCCATCAGTACCGCCGATCGTATAGAGATTGTCCTCATGCAGCAACACGGCCTGCAATGTGAATTAGAAAGCTTAAGAGACGGTCAGAAGAATTGAAATTGTAGCTAGCACATGTAAATGTCAGCCAAAGCTTATTTTTAAATCTACACAGTACCTGTCCGTAAAGAGGTGGTGGCTTGTTCCCCTTTGTCTCTAATTCTTTCCAGTCTAACGCCTTTAAGTTAATGACGTGGGCTTTATTGCTGAGTTCTTCACCAAAGTTGACTATTGAAAACGATGCTTTACTTGACTGTTGATAATTGCTTGGAAAAAAAAAATTACCTCCTGTACCACCGTAAACGATCAAGTTATTGCCATGAAGGACGGCCGAATGAGATATGACTTCGACAGGGAACTTCCCCGTGGTCTTGCACAAGTTCCATTCTTGCGCTGCGATATTGTACCGCCAGAGCTAGAATGCAAGAGAGGAAAATTGAATCACTAAATACAAAACCTTGATAATGATAACAATTAAACTAATTGATGAGGGTAAGGGTTCTTTACCTCGCGAAAGCAAATCGGGAGGTGGGTAACAATCGGGACGGCGGGCAGCAGTAGATTGGAACAACATCTTCTATTGTAACCACCAACAAGATAGACATCATTCTCAGTAGCAACCATACGATGCCCGCTCCGGGGAGTTGGTCCTCCTGATTACAGACAGGCGGAGATTAACAGTTTTAGTCACTTTTTGATTTAAGTTAAGTCTTACCCGGGTAGCGCAATGACAATGTCGTCAATCCCAACAAAGAATGACTACGCTCAGCCTCGGCCTGGGCACTGCCGTTTTCGACGGGATCATTTGGTGCAGACATGACTTGTCCGATGGGGTATAGAATGATTTGACAAGGTCAAACCTGGCGAGATAAACGAAGATGAAGGGCCGACAAGTAAACTAAGCACACAACCATCATCAACTGCATCACTGTGAAAATAGAACATGTTCTGGAATGAGATCTCGCGCCGCTATAAATCGGGGTGCGGCAATATTTTTCTCATTACTTTGACCAGTAGTGTTTACAATTGAGAATAAAAGCACCACAGGGCAGGGGTATGTCTAGCTTTGCCTTTCCCCCTCCTTTAAATGGTCATATTGAGTTAAAAATTCAAATCCAGTGTTTTCCAGTAATTTCTAATGATTCTCTTATTGTAACCTATCAGCATAATTGGGAAAAGGACCCTCGATGCGATTTTCCATTAGCTTAACACAGGGTGCGGTAGGCATGTTGTTGCTTTCCCCCTTTTGACGAGTCTTATCATTGAGTAAAAATAAAGTGTTTCTAGGTCATCCCTAATGATTCTCTATTGTAACCTATATCGGCATAATGAATTGTGATCCATTCTAGCTTTAGCTTAATTTCTAAGAAAATACTTCAAAAATACGCTAAATTTCCAAAGCTTTGTAAAAATAAACCCCGACCATCAAATTCCCATGCATCGCAATCCCATGCGACGGCAAAATGTTTATGCACAATTGATGTCAACCCAGTTATGAGTAAGCATGCTAAATTTTAGCAAAAAATTATTTCAGGAACCAAAGTTATCGCAACTTTTCGGAAAATTTGGCGAAAAAATTTTTCCGTTCAAAATTTCACTTTTGAAATTTATTGTGCAGGTCATACGTGAATAGTTGGAAAAATACTCTAAACATCTTCAAGCCGTATGGTCAATTCGCAAAAAAAGTTATTTTAAAAAATAATAAATGAGTCACCGCTGTGCATGCGCAAATGTTAACACATGTAGCATGGCGGTTGCGGTTAGGAAACTTTCAAATTTGGCAAATTTGGCAATGATTGGAAAGATTAGAAGGTCAATTATATGGGCTAGTGAATTGTTGCACTTTACCACCGGCTGTAAGATCACCAATGGATTCTAATGTTATTCCGTGGTTCAACTTTTGGCCTTGACATTTGACCTCGGTTGAATAATTGAAAACTAAAAAATAGGCCATTGGAAACATTTTTTCGCCAACTGTTTCGAAAAGTTGCGATAACTTTGGTCCCTGAAATAAGTATTTGCTAAAATTTAGCATGCTTACTCATAACTGGGTTGACACCAATAAAAATTTTGCTAAAATTTTGCTGCCGCATGGGATTGCGATGCATGGGTATTTGTCAAAATAGATCTGCCTAACCCTCTGTACTCCCAATTTCATTCTATAGATTTTGATATAAAAAAAACCGAATTCGGTGTTTGAGATACCGGGACGCTGGAGTTGAATAGGTAATAGATTTAGTAAAAAAAAAACTTTTGGACTCTTCCGATGACGTATGTGAGGGGTGTTTTAATTCCTCACTTTTTTCCTCCGGTCGGT
>JAQIWD010000262.1:0-25994 GCA_034694825.1 Anurida granaria
ACTTTGGAATGGGTCCCAGGTCACTAGGATTCATAATTCCAAAGTAAGCCATATGTAAGAATCCGTGGTCTAGATGAGTGTCCCACATTTTAACAACTTCTACGAAAACGTAAGTTTAGACAACAAACATTTTAATTTCGCCTTCAAGTTGTTCATTTCAATTCAATTTCTTCTTTCTTTCAAGTGTATTCGTCCTACTTGGCTTCTTGAGGAAGTCAAATTTGGAAAGCAAAAAGAATCCCTTTTTTTATTGCCCTCCTTTGTTTTAGAGTCAAAATTAAGATGCATTCTTTCCCTTCATTTTGTGGTAAGAATGCATTTAAGGGATCTTCCCTTGTTCATTTTTTCTTTGAGGTGAAAGTGGAAAGAGTCAAAGGACCTTTCTCCATCCTCTGCCTAACTTTGGTTCGAAGCTAATTTCAACGCTACCCTTTGCTCTTCCCCTTATCGATTTACACTAGAGACTAGGAGTCATGTCTATAAATTCAAGGAGGTGCCTGGAAGCCTTACTTTCTCCTCCAGCGTCCAAACTCCGCAGACGGAGCTTTATTATTCTCTTACTCCAAACGTATGCATGATCAAAATGTAATGTTCCGACTCTACGGATAGAGAAATTTGAGTCGTGCTGGAGAAATAGGAGACACTGGAACCAATTTTGGGGCGCTACTTTTAGCAAGACCTCAACAATGAAATAACAAATTGTTTTCTTGATAAAAATGGTTCCGTTGTAGTTTTTTTTACTGTAAGTCAAATGCTAATTCACACGGATCAATAAACTGAGGGCGAGAATGGTGCTAGTAGACCAAATGGAGGACGTGTATCTCATGTATATTTATGAGTAGCCTGAGATTAGCCCACTGTCAATTCTGAGACAAGGCATAATCAATTCGTCTGTTCCTCCTGAGGAAAAGTTCATGCAAAAGAAAGCAACTTCAGGGAAGGGAGAGTGGCGAAAAATGGAAAGTTTCACTTCCTTCCGGGTGAAAAAAAATATCCGAGGTCGCGTAGTGAGTTTCTTTCAGCGTTCGCGGCGGAACCAACTTTGTACTCCAATTTATACCCGGAAGGTATAAAAATAGGATAGGAGAGACCCGGCTACCTCATAATACCAACAATGAAAACTTGGATCTCCTTCTAACTTTCTTCGCCTTGCAGTCCTTATTTTTCAATCTGCTCCTTTCCTCTTTTCCCGTCAATATTTGACTTTATCCAGGAAATGATTCCCAGAGTTTGGGAAAGAGAAAATTTTCAATATCAAATCCTATCCTACTTTTTATGTATTCGGCTCTTTTTCGCCATGTTTTGATAATCCCACTTTCCAACCTTGGATTATTTTCATATTGAATACTACTACAAGTTTAGCCCCAAGGGATTTCACACGAGTCTCAAGAAACATGCTTCGAAAAATCAAATCTCGGAACGAAATTCAGCATGATAGGTTGGAAACGAATTACGTTCTTCCTTATATGCAAAGCAAACTCACTGTCTTCTGATGAGGGAAGATCTTGGTGATGGTGATGGAAAAAGTCCACAGCAATTGTCCTCATTCTTCAAAATAAAATCTTTGTGTAAAATCTTGATAATGGCTTTACAACTACAGAGAAAGGAGACTTTCCCCCGTACATTATGCGGGACTAATGTTTATTACGCGTCGTTCCTTTTATTCTGGAAACAATTTCCCAGGCGCCAAGTCCCGGGGAAATCCGCCTGCCTCCGTTATTTATTTTGAAGCAATTAAGGACTAAATCTAAAAATTGAAATCCATTCTTCCCACATGGGGTTCCATAAAAGTGTGGTAGAGAAATGGGATATATTTTTTATCTTACGGTTACTACAAGGGAGACTATGTCGCTGAGTGTATGCGTGCCTGCGTGTGTCTGGGTTTTTGCCAGTCTTAGCAATTTCTCATCCAAAACCAAGGGAAAGTTAAGGGCACATTCCATCTGATCATTTGCAAACTAAAAGAAAGCACACGGACTTTCTCAACCACCACCATTTTGAATAATATTATTCCCATGCGTGTGATTTTGGGCGACAGCTTTTCACACTTTTTCTTCTAAATCTTTCTTTTAAGTTAAAGGGAAAGTGCAGAATTTATCACTTTATACATCCGATTCCCCTACCCCTTTCCTCTACAGTCTCCATCACTTACTGGAAGAAAGTTTTTTTGTCACTTTCCCCAACTTGGATTTCCAGAAGACTGTGTAAGGTAGTGAGAATCTTGATAAGAGACATACGTAGGCGTGTGTGGGAACAAGATAAGAAACTGAGGTGAGATAGCTACTCCCAGGCCACAAAAAGAAAGCATGGAGCCCATGCCCAATTCTTTTCCCCGCACTCCTCTGGAGGAGAAAGTAATAAAATGTTCTGACAACTGTAAATCTCGGATTTTTAAACTTTTTCTTTTTAAGGTAATAAGGATAAGAAAGTGAAACAAAGTAAACTGGTGGTAAGCAGATGGGCTCCTCAGTTTCCTTTTCCCTTCAAGGGAATTCCCAGTGTTAAAGATTTAAATCCAAACACTCCATAGGCCCTTGTGGCTAAATCTCATCCAGGAAAAGACGATTACCAAGAAAGGAGAGAGTTTTGTGCACTAAAACCTTAGTAAATAAGTTCAAAAACAAAGTTTTAAGTAAAAATTTATTAAATGAAGCTCCTAAATAACCCGAGGCTTTTCGTAGGCGAAGAAAAATTTCTTGATTGATTAGTTTTCTCATAATTCGTTCATCAACGAATCTTTCGGAGAAAGTGGTGAAAGTTTTAAATTTTCAACAAAAGGTTGAAATGAGGTTGGTAGCATTCATGAAAGGATTAACGGATGTTTTAATACTTGTTAGTATTCGGGTGACAAACCTTAACGTATCACTTGACAAAGTTTGTAGGTCAGAAAACAGAGAAAGCGGGAACACATGAAAATGAGGTAGGACAGAGGAAGTTAATATACCAGGATAAGAAGCCTTTATGCTAAGAAGCCCAACTCCGAACATTCCAGGATCCATGTGTGACACAGGAGTCAAAAGCCGTTTTTCTCCAGGACCAGATCCCCATTGTTGTACTCCATTAAAATGAAAAATGAGGGGAGTGGGGAGGGAGATGAAGATTTTGCATAATTTTAATGGATCCTTTTCTTATTCTTTTTTCCAGGGACGTTTTCGGGGAGGAAGAATTATCTTTCTGGTGGATTTTGGGAACAACCCTTTGCCAAACCATACTTTGAGAATTCAACAAAGCGAGACATTACGACCACAGTTGGCCAAACGGCCTATCTCCATTGCCGGGTTCGGAATCTGGGAGATCGGGCAGTAAGTCATACCCAGTCTTCCTTCATCCATAAAACTTTAATATTCATAAAATTTTCAGCTTGAGCAAACCCAGTTGGGGGGCATGACTGATAAATGGAGTTCAAAATTAGCCATGAATCAAAATAGATTCAAATAAAATCAAAATCGAACTAAATCATAATTGTCATCTGAAATCGGATCCATTTCTCCACCTAATTGCCTCGTCTGGTCTAGTGGGTTAAATTAGAAAAGAAGGCAGAATCGAAAACTTTGAAGAAAAGAAAGTAGGGAGAAAGAAGAGGCAAGAGATCAAGTTTAATGGGAGCAAAATAAGAAAGAAGAGCCAGCGATGGCAGCGATTCCAATGAAAGTGAGAAAGAAATTGAGTGTGAGGAAGGGAAAGTCTTTTCTTCTTTTCACTTTCACCAGAGAAGAAATGGGGAGAAAATTACACCTTCATCATATCATCCTCATCAGGGATGAAGGCGGGAGGGTTTGAAAATTCTAATCTTTGGGACTTCTTATCCCTTTCTTCCCAACCAGGAGTATGGCACAGGCAGTGGTGGTGAACCGTGGTTTTTCGTCCTTCTTTTGATACAATACTAATGGAGGAAAAATCCTACATCATAAAAGCTTAAGTTAAGTATAATAGGTTTAGGGAGTAAAATGTCTTTGAGCCCTGAATAATACCCTTTCAAAAGAGTTCATTTACACAAAGGGACGCTTGCTCTCTAAGCACCACTCCCTGCCTCTCGAGTACTTAACTCTAACTATGGTGATTCAGCACAGGGCACAATGAACAATTCCATTGTCTTGTCTCCAGATCCCTGCGTTTTGGCTCGGTAGCTGCGCAGGAGGAAACTGTACCACTGGGGCATCTTCAAGCTTAGAATTTAGCTGCTTTTACTAGTAGTGTCAAGAGAGGTCTAATTTGATTTTGTTCCCCAAGGTTTCGTGGATAAGACGTAGGGACTTGCATATCCTCACGGTCGGAATCCTAACTTATACGGGTGATCAACGGTTCCAGTCACTTCATTCTGATGGTACTGATGAGTGGACGCTTAAAATTAGTTCACCACAAATAAGAGACTCGGGTACTTTTGAGTGCCAAGTAAGTTGGACGAAAATTAAATCCACTGACCTAAACTCTATTTACACTTCTGCATTGGTTGGTTAATTTGGGGATGTTTGTTGTTTTAGGTTAGCACAGAACCTAAAATTAGCTTGTCTTTTCAATTGAGCGTTGTAGGTAAGTGAGCGGAAATGCAACCGGGAATTGAGCTCCGGGGAAAGCGTCGTCCTCGCCGTTATTTTAGGACGATAGCCCAATAAGCGTCATATCTACCTTACACAGCCCACCACTTTCCGGCTAAAGCTAGCGGTTTTGGATGGGAGAAAGTGGAGCAATTCCTATGGGTAAACGGTTATGCCCCAATAAAGTGTATAATGGAAGCAAATTCAACAACTTAATAATATTAGGACTAGAAGAAGGGATCATAAAGTCAGTGAGATGGAAACCCATCACTGAATATAATGTGATTTATGAATATCAAATTATGATAATAATACATAACACAAAGTACGTAAGGCCACTTTTTTCCATTTGCTGAAAAAATTCATTCCGTTATGTGTAACAGCCGGTTTTGCAAAAAAAAAAAATCTAAATGGCTGGAATCTAAAAAAAAACGTTCCCGCAGAGGTCGAAAGTCCCGTATAGCTCTGACCCAGTTTTTGATGAAAAAGATTTCATCCTGATTCCTAATTTGGCAAAAGAGTTCAATCCACTTTAGAACCGGATGCACAAAAAAGTCTGAGCAAGGAGTAGAAACTTTAAAAATGGAGAAAGCTAAGTGGGGTTCATCTGCTGGTGGAGATTGGTTTATCCGGGACGCGTGCCATATCTTCCCTTGTTTGTTTTTTGTCATTTGTAGGCAGTTTAAATTAAAGTTATCTCATTTCTTCATCCAACTCCCACTACCACTGGGACTAAAAGTAAAAGTCTCCTGCCTTCCGCTTTCTTCCCTTGTCTTCTTTTTCCCGTCGCCATCATCTTCCTAAAACCCACAAACTCAGCCTCCGCCGCCGCCGCGTTCTTATTTATTTCTGCCTAAACATTCCTCCCTCTTAAGGCTTAGAAGTCCCGGGAGACGTTCTTCAGCTCCTTTCTTCTGTCTCTCCTTGCTTTCTCCGCGTCTCCTCCGCACAAACAAATGGGACTAAGGAATGTTAATCCGAGATTATAAATAAATGCACTCGTCTTCAAACCACATTAGTCAGCAGTACATGTTTCATGATTTCCAGTTCAACTTACTTCCAATCCCTTTCTCCATCTACTTTTACAACTTGGAGCCTCACTTTCATCCGAATGGGAAAGCCACGGGATCTCGGCACGTGCCAGCCACTTGCCATGGGCTTCATTAGCCCATGCTCACCCCCCTCTTCCTTCCCAAGTTTCTACTCAAGTGCTTCACTACACCAAAATAATTTTGAAGCACGTTCAGTTTATGCACAAAATTCCAACGTTTGTATGCCTACACTTGCCCCCATCATCGCTTTGATTGTATTGTTAGTGCAGGAAAATGACGACGGCATATGGGATGGAATGAAAAAATGTTAGTGGGTGAAATGGGGACCTGGGAAGAGAAATGTGTCACATTACGGGACATAAAACCCGGGTGGTGTTCTGAACAGTACCAGGGTCTGGAAGGAAGGCCCCTGTGCTCCATTGGCTGAAACTAATGACATACTCTGGGCAAACTGCATTATGCATACGAATAGAGTAGTTCAGGTAAACTAATGTGGAGGGAATAGGAGTGGGAATAGTGTAAGGGAAGAGCCTCTGATGGAATGAATTGTAATCGGGGGATGGTCATTATACTGAGAAATGTTCCAGAATTCGGGAGCCTAACACATAAATGACTCTCACTTTTGCTCACCACTTTCTCCCTGGTAGGAAACCCATCCTTAGAATTTACCTCTTCCCGCTCCGTTAATAGAGGACATAAAATACGCTTTCTCCGAAGCTTACTTTCTTGGTTCCTTGTTCCAGTGAACTCGGGGAACAATGTACTTATGTAGAGTTCTTGTTTTATTTATTCCGTCACCTTTTTAGTCTCACAAGCTGAAATCCTGGGGAATTCAGAACTTCACTTGAAAAGTGGAAGTGACATAAACCTAACTTGTATTGGTTCGTTATAAAATAACCTAACCTAAAAATATACAAATATACTGTAGTATATTGAGTAAATATAAAAATACTTCTTATTAGTTCGTCAGACGCCGGAACCCCCGACCTACATCTACTGGTACCATGGGCGACGTGTAATCAACTACTCACAACGGGGAGGTAGAACAAATTCATAACAAATTTTCAATCTCCCTTCTTCACTTTTAGTGTTAAATTAAAATGTGAACCCACTCCATTTGGAAATAATCCGAGTGAAGTTGCGCAAGACTTTCACCCGGAAATGACGCGATAATAAATGAAAAACTTACATTCAAAAAGCCTATTACGAAATTCGTCTTTTGTATTTCGAATTTGATTTGTCAATGACCTCCCTCCTCTTTAGAAGATGAAAAGGAGTTTACTTTAACCAATTTTTGTTTGTAATTGTCTGGAAACGCAGGAATTAATGTTGTGACTGAGAAACAGACGAGGACTTCGCGTCTTTTGATTTCAAGGGCTGAGAAGTCGGATTCTGGGTAAGCAGACCTAGTTCCTTTTTTTTAACATGAGGAAAGTGCGTTGTACAAATAAAAAAACGAGCGGGAAATTACCTCCACCATTTCCAAAGTTCACATGGTAATGCAGTTTCGAATGTGAGGGTCAAAGGTAGTTGGACTTTGGGCAGATCATAGCTGATCTATATATTAATATATTAATATACATAATAATTTAGATTAACTTATCTTAAATGGTTTCAGAAATTACACTTGTTCGCCTTCTAATTCCGAGTCTGCATCTGTTCTCGTTCATGTGCTCAATGGTAAGTTTACATTCTTTATTAAAAAAAATCTATAAATCAATCCAGGTATCCATAGTCCAAGTGTATCAAAAAGATTAACTGCCAAAAGAAGAGCTAAACGTTAGATTCGATAACCCCTATCCATCAAATCCATTCTTGGGCTTCTCCACACGTCAAGTCTCAATGTCAGAAACGCAAAATTTAATCTGTGGGTTTGGGTTTTAGGAGGCGTCCAAATAATGCTTTCTTCTTATCTCTGTGGTGCAGAGAAAGGAAGCATTCTCCTTTCCCATTCACCTGGAGCTTGAAACCGTCAATCCTTTTTCCTTTCTATTTTTAAACCTCCAGTAATCTCCCCACATTTTTGGACTTTTGGACACTCTTGAAGTAAAAAAAAAGTACGTAACGACCGCTTCTTTGGTCTTCCACAAATGCCATGACTTCCACTTTCCTTTCCCCTTCTAAAAAACAGGGAAGCATCGAGGTATAATAATATAACACACATGACTCGACCTTTTACTACTCTCCTCTGAAACTTTTCTGACTGAGGCAAACAATGGACTACGACGACGAGAGAAAATGTAGCCGCTGTGGGGAGAAAAAGTGGAAAGGAGACCTCAAATCCCACGGTGCATTGTTAAAAAGGGATCATTTTTCCGCCTATTCTTCGGACCAGAAAGGGAATTCTATAGAACGGATGGACATGGAAATATGAATTGGAAAGTAAATGTAAATTTACAAACATTCATTATAACCGCAGCGGTCTACTGTACATGCTTTTCCCAGGGTTACCAAAATTAACATGCGACCTTTCTCCACCCGAGTCTCCCCGGCAAAATTCCAGGAACATCTCCAGAAAGCAGCTTATCCTTTTTGAGTAATTATTCAATTTGATCCTTTAATTTTAATTATTCCCACGTCTGAGGTTGGCCACAGAACCGTCAAATCCCCTTCAATCCCCCCGCCGCTCAACCCTGGTGGATTTTGAAATTCGGTCCAAGTATTTTTTCATGATTCCGCAATTATGGCCATAAGTCACGTTCTCTCTCCTCGACTGTCATGACAGGGTGACTTTTAGTGAGAAGAAAGCGCTGCGTACCATTTCCCAGGTCCCTTCCGTCCTCCTCTGTCAGAATCATAATCCAGCCCATGCTCCACAAATCGAGCTTTAACTCAATTTACCCCCTGTTCACTAGGGACTTCCAACTTTGACTGACTTTCTACTTTGACGTTTTCCCGGAGCGGACTTAAGGCTCAACTTCGACCTTCTTTTCTCCCTCCTGTCACTCCTGAGACAATTGGTTCACTCTGCCTAGGCAGGAAGGAATAGCCTGGCTGAATTCATTGCTGCGGAAAGGAGAAAGCTCCCGCGCATTACAGAATAAAAATCTAGTCAGTCCCTTCCTGACTTAATTATGCGCCTTCATCCCCGGAATTCCAACTAAGATCGTAGAATTTGTGAAATGTAAAAGTTGAGAAAGGTTAAAAGTAAAGTGGAGAGGGGATACTTTTTAATATGAAAATGAGGTCGGGATTGTTTACTTGTTTCATGCCCCTCCCTTAGCCCTCCCTCCAACAGTATATAAACTTTCACCATTATTCATAACAGGTAGAAAGGAACTTAGTAGAAAGTTTGGGAATTTCCATTCATTACGACTTCCTTATTCTTTTATAGGGGAACATCCGGCTGCGATGCAACATGGAAACAATAAAGGGGCTCCAACTCTCTTCCGCATCTTCTCACACATTCAAGTTTTACTACTTTCCCTCTTTGTATTATTCCATGGGAGATTCATCCTTTCAGAAGAGCTCAACCACCATCAAAACATGAATGCTGTACCAGTAGGCAGGGGGCAAAGGTGACTGCAGCCTTAGAACAGTGTCAACAGAGGAGCGGAATTGGACAACTCTTCGGAGATAACATAAGGACGACGCCAAAAACTTACATTGATTTTGAGGTGAAAGTTGGGAAAGAAAGTGATACTAAACAATCGCAAATAAGTAAAGTTTGCGCAATTTGGTCTAGCGATAAACTTTTTTCTGAGAAGTCGATCATGATCCTAGTACATTACGATCACCCTGGATTCCTGGACACTCGTGGAAAAAACAAATACCTCCAAGTACATAAGATAAAGTTTAAGTTGAAATTTGATATTTTGTTTGGTCACGGAAGAGAAAGTGAAAGTGCTCAGGATATGCTGGAACAAACAAATCCCGGACGACGACGGAAGTACTACGGACTTTGCTTACATTCCAGTTCGGGATGTTATTGTTCTTGTACTCTGGTTTAGATACGCTGGCCGGAATTGTCTCCCTAAAAGGGCCAACCAGGGCTTATTTATATTCTAGTCCCGTTTTCCCTTTTCAATTATTCATTGACCCGGAACTCTTCCCCGGATACCCCATCCATAGCCCAAGTTTATAAATTTTCGGATGTAAATGAAGAAACTACACTCAACAACATAAGGAGGATGTTTCAATGGCAAGTGTCAGCCTGCGTTCACCACCTGGAATACACATTCCGTATGGATGAAATTCTAAAACGCTCTCCTCAGTGTCTCGAGTGCATGAACTTATCCAAAAAGAAACAAGGAGTGACACTCTAAAAATACCTCCCTGTCCACCTATTCAGGTGGCTCTCCAATCTAATTTTATTCAAGATGTAATCCCAAATTCGGTGTATTTGTTCCACATGTAACTATAACAACCCCCGTACGTGTGAGTGAAAATTAGGTTCCTACTTCCCCTTATTTCTACTTTCCCCTTTTATCATCTCCTATGAACTCTTAACTCGTAAATATACAACAGTTTCTACTATCTGTATGAAGAAAGTGCCTTGAAATTCATTTTATTATAAATAGAAATTACTGTTAGGTCAAAGGGTCATATAATTAGTACAATCAATATCCAAGCATCCCTCTCTACTAGCAGAAATTAAGGTGTACTAGTGGGATATATTTTTCCTGTAAATTAATTGTTGAATGGCAACCTCTTAGTTTAGGAAGGTGAAAAAAAATTTTGTGTTTAGTGTGAACCTTTACCTCTTACACCTCGGTTAAGGTTAAATGTTCCCCCGTATTCTAATGATATCAACACTTAACTTGTTGATTTTAGAAGTGAAACCCCTCTAGATTTCCTGTGTACCAAGAAACGTATCAACTTGCAGACAACCATTTTTGTAAGCCTCAGGATGACAAACTTTGTGCCGGAATAAATTTGGATTTAAATGTTGACTTGACGGGAGTGAGTTATAAAGTGCCATTTAGTCCTACTCATCGACTTACCTTAAACTTTTAGGAAGCCAATTCCTAAAAGTTGCCAAACGAAGCTTGACAGATCGCTGAAGAGCTTTACTATTTCTGGTCTTGGATGCTGGGTTAGGCCCTGGTCATAGTTGGTTACTGCCCATTGACACCTCATTTGACCTTCGAGCATGCTCCCCCTGATTACAAAAATGCACCCATAATTGACTCAAGCGGTTTTTTGACCCCCTCCTCGTACACTGCTGGGTGTCCGACCTCAAGTGATTAATGATTAATGGTTAGAACGGAATTTTCGGTGATGGAGGAGGTGATAAGGTTGAATGTACTGCTGGGGGTGAGTTATATTGGAAATGATTGGAATGTGACTCATTTCCCCGGGACTACTGTCGTTGAGGAGAGATGATGAGATCATATTGAATTTGTTCGAGTGGAAAAGAAGGAATGTCCTCCATATTTCCTGCTTGATGGTGGGAAATATGAACTGTATAGGCTAAGGTATGTATTACAATGTCATCATGTCTACCAAATTCCATGACATTGGAAACGCCTTTTGACTTTTACTGGAGATAACGGGCGTCTGTATGCGTCGCAGAGAGGGTACAATGCTTTCCCCTCTAGGTTCTCCCAGTGCTTAAATTCACTCCTTTCAAACCTTCATACACGCTCAACCTGCTACTACTGGTTTCTGGAGCCTTACTGCCCTTTCTTTCCCCAGTTTCTAAATTTCTAAGCCCAGTAGTGGAAAAGTAGTAAAAGAGGTTTGACTTTCTCCCAAAGAAGGAAGAAGTATGATTGATTCCCTGTCATAAGAATTTGCAATAACTTAAGACTCGATTTTCTAACGTCATATCTCGACTACTGAAAAACGAGAAAACGAAATCACTACTGCCACTGCCACCACCTCCTTCTTTATATAAGATCAAAGACTTTCCCCAACGTCAGACCACCACCACCACCATTCCAATGGTGGTGGTCGTAGTAAGTCGACCAAGTTATTTTATTCCGAAACCAAGACGGGAACTTCTGGAATCCATTTATATGCCTTTCACATTTCCTCCCACGTATTTTCCCACATATCACCCTCCACCGCAGCCCCTTAATACGATTTCAATGTCCTCTCACTGACTCTCCAAATTTATATTTTCCAATTCACATTCCCGAATTTGTTTCTCCTCCATCAAAATCCGGAGACAGGGAAAGTGAAACCAGAAAGGGAGAAAAGATGATACGAAAAAATATATTTCATTGACAGAACGGAAGGACCCACTTTATTAAAGATGGAAAATGACGAGGTTTGGAAATTGTTGAAGCGTAGAACCAGAAAAAGTTATTGGAAGTGTCAAGAATTGACGCGGGTAGGAGAGTTTCTCCTCGACGTTTATCAATTGCGTGTTGAATGCTAAAGCGACTCGTGGATATAGAGATATAATATAAGTAATGCCCTTTTCGGGGCAATCTCCATTGTTTCAATTATTAGTTAGCATTCAGGATGTCACTTTCGCTCATTCAACATCACTAACTAACTCAACGATTCGTAAATGATTTGGATTGACGCATTGAGCAATCACTCTCTCGCCTTTTCCCCACTGACTTAATACGACGACGTGTGTGGCGTGTGCCCCTTTTAATATTTCATTCAACATTAGTACTTCCATTTCCAAATTTTAAATTATTTCCATCCTGGTTGTAATTTGACGTAAGTTGGTCTACTGCCTCCCAGGCAGTGGTGTATCTGACAGGAAGAGAGAAAAGAAAGCAGCCCCGTGAATAATTCGCTTCAACTTTCCTTTTTCTCGTCGTTTTGGGTTGGTTGGATGCCCTTGCCCTTTTAACTTACGCATTTCATTTTTTTCAATCCCCCCATATTCCATTCATTCATAGAATAATAGAAAATTGAATTGAATTTGTGCATTGCTGACAGACAGACAGGGAAGGAGGGTGGTGCATTGTTACGTTTTTGACATTGAAACTCAACTTTCAACATTCGTCACCCTCTGGAACTACTCCTCTGATAAATAATATTTTTGGCTTCTTTTTGGCATCTTCAAAGCAAGTGATATATTCTACTTATTACAAAAATCCTTATATCATCGGGATTCAACGAAATTCATAATATCCAAGGAAGGAAACTCCATTTCAGTCTTTGTCTAGAACATTCGCCTTGGAAAAATCACAAAGACTCCAGCAGAAATACCACTTTAGCTTCTCCAATAATATATTTTGGCAGTATGTTTTAGGAAATGGAATCTGAGGACTCCTTCCTTTTAACCATAACCATTGGCACTCTGCCCAGTGGTTCAGGAACAAATGATCAACTGGAGTTCCGTATGGCCCTTGGTGGGTTCTTTTTGCAAAAATTTCATCATCATCATCCTTCATACTCCCTGCAAATTTAGGGAATTGCAACAAGCTAAATAGTGAAGATGTAGTACACCAACCGCTGTAAATTACAGTAATTTGCATAGGTATTTTAGTTCATGCATCATAATTAATTTGTTGTTAACATTGCAGTGGCTTAATAAAAACAAAAAATCTAGTTTGCTAAAACGGCAATTTATGCGACCAAACTAAATACTGAACTTTATAATTTCGCCTGGAGACCACAGACTGGGACTTCATTTCCATTCCTGCCATTTCGGTTGGCTGTCATCTCAAGGATTCCAAAACCCACAAAAAGAGTCACGTATAAATAAGTTTTGTAGGAACTTTTCCCAGAAACTATGAGCGGAGAGAGATAAATTAATTGAATGATAAATTACCGACGGTCTAATGGTTTAATTAAAAATTGTCTTACTACGTTTCAGAAGCTTCAGAAGTTGGGGGTAATAGGTGGGTGGGAGGATTTGGCGAAATTGGGAACCGGAGTTTTACCTCTAGGCAACCAATTAGCGACAGCTCCCTCCAGATATAGGCCAATTAAGGAATGTAAAAGTTTTGGTTCTAAGAAGTCAGAATTATCTTCTAAAAGTAGCATCTTCTTCACACCTCTTGACTTCCAGGGAGATGAGATCTCCCTGGAATGGCTCATTCCCACTCATAATCAAATCCAACACTTCACCGTCGTGGTGCTAAAGTTTCTCCAGCATAATTTGAATTAAAACTTTCACTTTTGCTATATGTGGTCTTTCTTTCTGACTCTTCCGTGAGGTTCAATGACTGAATCCACCGCAACACTTTACGACGACCTCCGTTTTTCGTAAGATATTCTACCCAATTCAGCCCCCGCCTTCTTTTCCAGAAAGTGCTCGCTATGGCGTGGTTAGATAAAAAGAGAGCTAAAATGCATCTTCTCCACCAATCGATCCAAATGAAAATTGATGAGGTTTTCCCATGTCGGTTCCTTTGAAATGGATGAATATATTTTTCAGCCTTGATTACTCCCAAGTGGATTTGGATTGGAAATTGACCTCCATCTCTTCACTTTTCCCCCTTTAGAGCATAACTACGAAAGCATGAGAAAATTGACACTAAAGGAGTGAGGTACTGATTGTGGAGGGTGCAAAATATATTAAGGTACGTTCAATATGTATAAGATTCCCAACTTTTGATACTCATATAAAAGTTCATCCTCAAAGTTTTAGGTTTCATTAGCCCTTGGAGTATGGGGAAAGTGCTTTGTTGGAATTCCCTATTAGAGACCTATCGCTTTCCAAGTTTTCACATTTACACACCTTTCCTCTTCTTTTCCGGAGTTTGGACTCGATTCGTCTGTAAAGATGAAAGTTTGCCAAACTTTTCTTCTTCTTTCTTTGGTCCAACTTGATCCGAATTTTACAACATGATCTTCAATTCGAATTAAATAAGACCCCGTGTGTAACAAGGCGGGAGCAGCCATAAAGGGCTCGCACAACAAACTTCTGCCTGACTCAATTCTTTTGTTTCATTTAATCATGGAGGAAAATCGTGTTTAACTTTGGATTAATAGGGTTGAAAATAGCAAACTCCTCCATATATTTCAAGACTTATTGAGCAACAGACTAAGGAGCTTAAGGGAGTTTCTTATTAATGGGCTCAAGCCTCTGGAGAAAGTTGGTCATAGATCAAAATCCGCTTCAACTTTTCCCGTAGCTGCTACAGTATGCTTAAAGGAAGGAACATAAGCCAACTTTGGAAACTTCCCTAACCTGTCTCTGCGTCAAGGGAATTTAACCTTCCAACCCCGACAACCTGACTACTTTTGGTTCCATCGTAACCAAAAACGCAAAGCCGTTTCCCTTCATGCCACAACCACCATCTTCTTACAACTCGACCGTCACGACCGTCATTATCCGCCTTGACGGGATATGTTGACTTAAGTCGGACGATGTTATAGGACGCACCCATATTGAAGGAATAAATGCAACACTTTAATTTGGCATAACCTTTTAACGGCACCACGCGTCTATTATTTGTCCTTTTATTTTGAAGTTACGGAACGTACGGCAGCGGAGACAATAATTTCTTTCCATTCAAGTTTCCATAGATGATGGATTTTCGGGTAAAAGCTTCCTTCCTTCCTCCTCTACCCTGTCATCCGATTGTTCTTCAAAGGGGGACCACATACTTTGCATTTTGATGAGGATCTTTGTAAAATCAGTCGGACGAGGACAAAGGAGGGGCCATGTACTTTCGGTCGAATTGTGTGCCTGCCTTGGAAAATTAGAGAATAGAAAGTACGGAAACTGGGCTCGGTCAAATCCTCTTAATGTCCTTTCTCTTGACTCTTTCCTTTTGTCTTTTGAGGCTAAGCGGAAGTGGCAAAATTATTCCTTTTGTTTATTCCACACAGACGTGTAGCCGGAGTCTTGAAAATGAGCCCAAGTCATACCACCGTGGGTGGCTCTAAGGTAATTTACCCACCACCACCGTGGGTTTCATATTTACTTTTCCGCTAGAAGAAAATTTGCATCGTGATGAGAATTATAAGGAAAGGGAGCCACTTCACCCCAGAAGATGTCAAGGATAGCAATAATCCGGACTGGGAGGTACTTAATTATGTTCAGGCTCATTAACTTTTCCAACTGTTATAACTTAAGGTTAAAATTTAGAGGTGCTTGGGTCATTACGGTCATACCAATTTAACCAAAAAACACATTTTTTTATTATTTCGGGGAAAGTTGTGCCAGGTAACGCCCGTAAGGTCGAGTACGAACTTTAGATTTTCAGAATTTTAATAAAAATTTTTGTTTATGATAGGTAAAATAAATGCTATTAGCTAGGAAGCCTGAGATTTGGATTATCTGGTAGGTCAGACTAATGTCAAATTATTAACGAATGGTAACTTACGAACCTCGAACTACCTTGGCATGATTTGATTTGATTTGATTTGAATTTATTTAGTTTAGAGTAGTCCTTTCACATCAGTTAACGGGCGTGAGCCTAAACTGTTCTACCTGCGTTGGACTACTAATGGATAGGTGGAATTGTTAATTATGCGACGAGACGAAGAATGAGTTTTGTCAGTTAATGAATAGTACTTGTAGAATGTACGTTTTCGCTGAAAAATAAAAGGTCAACTGATGTTAAGTGAATTGACGTTCCAGAGTAACTTGATTGTAGTAGTTACCTCTGACCCTGACTGATGTACATTGTGGCGTGGTCGTCTTTCGCCATTTTATAGCTTGGCTTACTTGGCTTTTAGTTTCTTCAGTCTGACATTTTCTGTTGCCATCTGTTGGCCTTAAAACTTTCAACTTTTTACAACCCGCGAACTTTGTTAATTATTCGGGTGTCAACATTTATTTCAGTTCAGTCAGTGTTCAGTTCACTGTTCAGGAACTTTTTGGACACCTTTCTTTCCTTTAGGATTTACTAAAGTGTTGCTTAAAAAATACCTAAATAAATTGTAAATTGATTAATCGCGATGAAAGGAGAAGTGAGATAAGGGCTGAAATGGTACTGGGACTCACATGTCGGCCACAATACACAAGGTCAGTCAGTCCCTGTCTCACTCTACTTTTATTTGGATCTTTTAATCATAATACCTTATGTTACTTTTAGACTTTACTTCAACCTTCACTATCGATATACTGATAATGGCGTCAGCAATTAAGGAGGGGCTTATTTGTGCAGAATGTCATGCAGAATTTAATTCGGTTCCAAAACTCTTGACCCACTACCAGAACACGCATTCCCAGGAGGAGACAAAGACAATCAAAGGTACATTTACACTTTTCCCTTGCCTTGCCATGTCAAATTAATAAAAAATCAGTTGTGTGACTGATGTTAATGTCTGACGTCTGCTCTATTTAGGTCTGATTGAGAAGGCAAAATCAAAACTTACGACTAATACTAAACCAGAAGAGACCATTCGAACAACTCCCAAGTATTATGACATCTACGAGGACGTGGCAGTAGGACGGACGAATAATCATTTCGAATATTTTAAGCGAATACGATCCTCCCAAGTGGAACGATTGTCATCCGAAGCAAGCAAACTCTTGATTCGTCTCCATAAAATCATCAGCTTTGAAGGAGAAGACAACAAAAGACGAGGTTTGGCCTCTTTCCTTACTAAAAACAGACGAATTTTTCGGTCAGAGATTAATTCGATTTATTTATTCTACAGCGTTTGAGCAGAATATAGTACAATGGATGGAGGAAAAACATGTTCCACGATGTCCAGACTGTGCAGAATCATTCAACCTACTCATGCGGAAGCATCATTGCCGCCTTTGGTAAATAATTTTATCTCATTTCGAAATATCATCAATCAGAAAAGTATAATTAAATTCCATATTTTTTTTGTGGTTTGTAGTGGTTCTATTCTCTGTGATAATTGTTCAATGTTCATCAATGCGGAATTGGCAGCTAGTCTTACTTCACAAATTGGGACGCACGATTCTATTCCCAGCGAGTACCAACTACGGACTTGTAGATACTGCTACAATCTTGTAAAAATGAAGGGTTCTACGGTGGATCCAAACCCACCGCTTGCACAACTATACGACAAACTGAAGCAGCTAATGGTCCAATGCGAAGCCTTGAATTCCGAGTACGCCATAATGGTTAGCAGTGTTGGGCGGGGTGACAATCTTTACTCAACGGAGCAAGTCACTACGCTACGGAACGATTTAATCAAGCACACTGAGAAGATAGACTTACTGAGCAAGCGGATCGTACTCCTTGGCGTCGAAAACAACGAGGCAGTTAGTGACAGTGAGAACAGGCTTAGGTCAAGGCTGAGGGTGAGTACGATCAACTGGGTTCGAGATTTCCTGACTGGGTTGAGTGCGGTACCTGAGAAGGAAAAACCACCGGAAACTCTAGGTGATGGTTGGACCCCAAGTATTGAGCACAATCCAGAGATCAGCGAATCAGAAGAAGACGTCATTGCCATTCAAATTGGGAGAATGCGGAAATGGATTGCGGAAGCCAAGTGAGTAACTCCACTCGGCTTAAGTAAACTGCTAATTTGTCAATAATGTTTATCCCATTTCTTTTCAGGAAAGCAAATCGTACAGATGAAGTCGAAATGCTACAGGCTAATCTTACCGAGCTGCTGCGTTTTAAAAGGGGAATGTAATTCTCCATTTTCCAATCGATGATATTTCCTGTCTGCAGAGAAAATTGATTTGTGGAAAACCTAATTTAGTTAATTAAATAGTTTTAATGAAATCAATTGAGTTGTATGGGTCGGTCAAGTGTTAATGATGCGCTGCTGGTAGAAAAGTCAAGTTTGCGCATTGACCCTTTTTGTAATAAAACGAATGCCCATCTGTCCTCGTTAGAAACGGAGAAATCGGTTGTGAAATTCACAAAAGTATTCTGGACGTCTCGGTAGGAGTAGGAGAAACCAAATTCAAGATTTGAGTGAGTCAAGGCCAAGGTCAGGGTCATCTGCATTATATAGATCATTAAGCCTCGTTCTTTCAAGCTCAAAGTACCTACCTTGCTCAATTTGCTCAAAAGCCCGTGGTTGCTTTTCTGCTAAAATAAGGGTAACACAAGCAGCGCTACGATAATAATTACAAAGTGTCAATTTTTTACTGATGTTTGTGTCACAATTTTCAGACACAGAATCGAGACCAATGATGGCGACATCCACATCCATTCCCCAATTCCCACCGTCACTCCGCCTAGGCGTCATTGGTGGCGGAACTATGGCGAAGTCGATTTTATTTCCATTGTTTGACCGGGGTAAGAACATGAAAACCGCTCACTGAATTAATTGACATTCTGAGTAATAATAATAACCAATGCCGGTTCTGGAATCATAGGAGCTTTAGATCCGAAGAACGTTAGTGTAGCGGGTAACACACAAGAGCACCTGAAACCTTGGATAGAGCGTGGATGTGCTACAGTGTCCAAGAATAATGGTATGTATGAATCTTATAGTTATCGACAATTTTTGTAAGAGATAGACGTGAACTTGTTTGAGTTTATCCGAAGTAATTCTGGTCTGGTGTCTTGGATTTCATTTAGGCAAAGTTTTTAACGAAGTGGATGTGCTACTTTGGGCTGTTAAACCTCAAATATTTTCAAAGGCTTTAGATTCGGTGACTGAGTATTACTCTCAAAAGTGTCAAGAATCAACGGGAACCAATAGTCCATTGCACATTAGCATAATGGTCGGTGTGACACTGGAAACTTTTACGAGTCGACTTGCCGGGATT
Organism: Anurida granaria; assembly: GCA_034694825.1. NCBI lineage: Eukaryota > Metazoa > Arthropoda > Collembola > Poduromorpha > Neanuridae > Anurida > Anurida granaria. Next base: position 19,104 of record JAQIWD010000262.1, read on the forward strand.
CATCGTTCACCTAATACCCAGCCAATTCAATGTCGCACAGTGCGTACAATGCCAAACATAGGACACGGAGTTGGTGCTGGTTGCACAGGTAAATTGGTTGCATACGAATTTACACATCCTGGTGGTGAGTAAATTATCGAAATGTTTGACATTCCAGTGTTTACAATGGGGTCACATATTCTGGACTCTGATCGGCAATACGTAGAGGCCTTATTCTCTCCTACTGGAATCTGTACGGAAGTACTAGAATCACAAATCAATGCTTTTAGCGCATTAATGGGTTCAGGGATTGGTTGGATGTTCCCAATACTGGAAGCTCTTTCTGACGGTGCCGTTAAAGTTGGACTGGGAAGAGAAATTTCTCTCAAAATGGCGGCACAGACAATGAAAGGAGCTGCTGAACTGTATCTTAAGGAAGGTACACATCCTGGAGTCCTTAAGGATCGAGTCTGTTCTCCTGGAGGATCCACAATTGCTGGAATTGCGGAGTTGGAGCGTGCCGGTGTCCGAATTGGATTTATAAATGCAATGGAGGCGACTGTAAAAAGGGCAGAAGAGATCGGAAAATTAGCATAACGGGTTCTCCATTCCATTACAGCGGACAGGGGCTCTAGTTAGTTTGTCATACAGTTGAGTCTCAATCCGAGACAATAATTCATTTTGAATAAATTAACAGAAGAAATCGATTAACTGTTTGTTGTATGAAAAACTCCATCTGATAGTCACAATGCACGACAAGTGTTTGCAACAAGTTAATTTCCGGGAAATCCATTTTGAATTTAATTTGATGCAATTCGCCGAGAAAAACTAAATTTTTGCAGCGCGCAAGCGAATATATAGTTTTGGCTTGCTGTGACTTTATCAGTCTACGAGCAACGAGGTGAGAGAGGTATCATCGCTTCGCGGATCTGTAGTCAATCATCACCATCATCATGATCCTGGAAGTGATTATTGTTTCGATTACCATTCTTCTCCTATTCGTTATCAACGATATTAAGCAAAGGTCGCGTAGAATTGCACAGGACATCTCTGGCCAACACATCGTGGTAAGTTTATCAAAATCACAAACTTAAGTGAACTGGTTGCTGTAGATGGAATTTAGAAGCAATTTCATTTTTTCTTGTAATTTCTTGAAGATAACCGGAGGCTCCAGTGGAATCGGGAAGGAAATTGCCCATCTCGCTGCGAGCAGAGGTGCCAATGTCACAATTCTTGCAAGGGACGCCGTCAGGTTGAATTCAGCATGTTCAGAAATTCAAGAAAGACGAAAATCACAGAATCAAAAAATCAACTTTTTTAAAGGTACCAAACCGATTGGTTTCGCTGTTGCGACACAACAAGCACAATCATTTAACTTATTTTTCCCCCACTGCAGTCGATGTCACAAACTACGAGGAGACTGAATCCGTAATGAATCGATGTGAAACTGAAATTGGCCCAATTGACATCCTCATAAATTGTGCTGGATACGCATATGCGTCGAAACTGGAAGATACCCCATTGAATCATATTCGCGTAAAACTTAGGAATAGCATTGGCTGGCATTGTTAAACTGATAAACAAAGCGTATAATTTGTTTGTTTCCCTGCACCAGGGAATGGTGGACATTAACTACTTGGGAGCCGTGTATGCAACAAAGAGTGTCCTGCCCTCGATGAAGTCTCGGAAGAGAGGAAAGATTACGCTTGTCTCCTCAATTGGTGGACTTACTGGAATTTACGGTTACGCTGCCTACGCTGGATCAAAATTCGCTCTGCGTGGTTTCGCTGAAGCCCTTCAAATGGAAGTCAAGCCGTTCGACATCAGCGTCACACTTTCATTTCCAATAGATACAGACACTCCTTGCTTTGAAGAAGAGAACAAAACGAAACCGTTGGAAACCAAGATCATCTCCGAGACTGCCGGTCTTTTGCAGCCTGATCAGATGGCCCGTGTCATTTTCGAGGGTACTTTGGTAAGTTCAAGCTGCGATATGACGCACTTTACTTTTTGCTAATCTGACCTTCATAACGCGTGGGTGGGTATTCAACTTTCAGGCAGAAGATTTCTTCAGTACTACTGGATTTGACGGGAATGTAATTACTGTAGCTTGTGCTGGGATGTCACCAATGTCGTCAATTTTAGGACTCATTGCACAGGTTGGTTTTTTTTTACCAACATTTGTGAGAGAATGGTCGCTTTTGGTAACTGAATGATATATTTTTCTGATTTTTTCAGGTTCTTCTCCAGGGGCCTCTGAGACTTGTTTCACTAGGATATCTTTGGCATTTCAATCGGATTGTGCAACGTTGTGCCAATGAGAAGGAGACGCACAAGAAGCCTGAGTAATTTCCCGGAGAATCAAAAATGGACGTTTTCTGCGTCCGATTTTGTGGGATCAATTGCAAGTCATCTTTCCATTCCAATATATTTTGATCAATAGTTTTTTTGATCGTGCATGTGGTAAGCAAAAATCGCCCTTTAATTTACTTTAAATCTAAATGCAGATTCTTCTAGTCGTAACCTGTGGGTGAATACATTGAGCTTTTTCTATGAACATTTTCTCTATTTTGTCAAATTACTATTTCTCCTTCCAATATTTTTTGTGAGTCCACATTCGACGAGGTCAGAAGGTTGAGTGGACCTTCTGAAAACTTCCTTTGACCTTCACCTAGGAATTAAAGATTCAATTCTCTTGCCATAACTCCTGGTAGCCATGACTGACTGCAAGGTTTTAGCAACTTGAAAGCCTCCACAGTTCAATTTTTTCCCTTCAATCAATGTTACCGAATTATTTATCTGTTCTTCTTTGCACACTTTCTTTACTCCTTTCCCTGTTTTTGCAGAAGTTTTTTTTTTTTGCCTCGGTAAAGCCTTGAACATTACTCACATATTCCAGGCTTTTCGCAATGGCGTCTGGTCCGGGTGGGATTGGAGCATTTGCCATTTTTTATGAGTTGGAAATAGTTGGTCAGGTTTTATCAAGGTGATTGCGTGCAGAATTCCTTGGAAATTGGACAATACAAAACAAAATATTTTCATCCTCGCGAGCACAACAATAATGCAATGGAGGTGCTGTGTACTAAAAGTAAGGGAAAACTGGTTCCTTTTTCCTTTTAGTTTAGTTACATGGAGTGTGATTTGATTTCGCATAATCACCAACGCCATTACTACATCCCAGCAAACAATTTTATGATTCCGTCATAATGAGAGGCACGATCACTACTCTACTCACCTCCATTCTATTTAATTATACTCCCTTACCTTGGCCAATGTCGTCGTTCCCTCGGACGCGCTTTTATAACGTGTTTTTGCTCCAAGTTATATTTTAGCGTGATGTACTGAAATGGATTTTAGAGACAATTGACGAACGCATCCAGAGAAGCTCAGACTCTCAATAGCCATCTGCCAATCAGTGCATTCGGATCATAATCAGTGCAACTGTTAATCATAATCCCAGGAGTTAGGAACCTTAATTAAAAGAAGATTTCGGATTCTATAAAGCCCCCACTTTTACGGGTTACTGGGTCGGTTTGCGTATCCCACGAATCCTTTGGAAATTGATTAAAACGGTGACGGTTGACTGGGATAGTGGACACAATGAATCCTCGTTTGTGGGGTGCGGCCACGGTGTCATTCCTGTTCCTGGTTAATTCCGTGACCTGTGTCACGGACGTCACATTATGGAAATCCGTAATTCCGTTTTACATGGAGAATGCTATCAATTCGCTGGGTGGAATGATGGCAAAGGATATTGAAGGAAAGATTCTGAACGGCATTTCCAAAAAATGTCAAAGTGATACATTGGAATTACTTCTGCACTTTGTGAATGACACTACAGACTCTCCGCCACCGTGGCTTATTCCTTGTAAGTGGGGCATTTTGTTGTCCTTTTCCAGTGAACGAATAATGGTTGTATATTTTAATTCTTGTAGTGCTGGATTCGTGGGGCAAGCCCTCAAGTGGTCTCTTCAACGCTGAATGGAAGAAACACGCACTGGGTGATTATCACCAGTGCATCGGAGTCAAGAGCAATGGCACTGGCGTCAATAACGGGGCAGATGGGTTTTCCGGGAAGTATTGTCTTTCGGTTATTTACGACAAAAGCGGAGACAGCAAGGATTCCACGGTGGAGCGGAAGGTTGATAGCAAAGTTTCTGAAAATTTGAAGGTAAGCAGGAATATTATATAACTACCGATGTATTTAAATGTTAGGTTAACCAAGTTCTTTTAGGACCTGGAAACCAAATTTCCGTTCTTGCTCGGAAGTTGCCTCTCCTCATTTTGTTCCAAGGAAGATGTTTCCAAACTGGCTGGGAACATTTTACAAGTTACTCAGTCGAACCAAATAGGATTCCGCACGATTGACTGTTTTTCAAAAGATGAGAACAATTTTGACCCTTGGGATATCTTCGTATCGTAAGTACCAATTGATAAATAGGAAGCTACTTGTACTTCTAGACGGTTTTTTATATCTGCTGCTCTCCAGATGCGTCTTGGCGTTTTTCATTCTTATGGCTCTATTTTCGTTATTCTGCATCTGTAACTGTGGACAGCTAACCAGGGCAGGAGGTATAAAGGAAATAGATCAAATCATAATTTTGCCATTTTTTTCACTACAATTTCTGTTTTTATTTCTACAGTTTTCAGAAATCCATTTTTGGCATCATTTTCGCTAAAGATTAATCTGTCATCCTGGTTGCGAAAAGAGGACGGAGGATTGGCTTCCGTTAATGGCGTCCTTTTCCTCACCGTCGCATGGATCATTTTGTCCAACACGTGGGAATTGCCATTTCTCTCATACTACTTTCCAGAAATTCACGAGTTGGCACCTGAGCAGGCAAAACCATAATGCTTTCCATTAAGTTTTGGCTTCACAATTTTACCAAAGACTAATCCTAATCTGGATTTTAGGACTACTCCGATTTGTCACAACTGCTCATCAGCAACGGCCATGTTGCGATGGACACTTTGTTCACCATTTGTGGACTCACTGTGACTTATAGTCTCCTCAAAGAACTTGACAAATTTGGGGGGAAAGGAGAACTGCATTTTTATGTCCAAATTATACTGCGGTGAGATCCCTTCGTAATAATCGTATCAAGTGCCTATTCATTTCGGTATTCTGATTTTAGGCTTACTCCAATTTACTTTCTTGTCATTGGCTTCACGGCAACGCTCTTTCGATTCTTGGCAGACGGTCCGTTTTCAGGGTTAATTCATCACGCAAGTAGAAACTGTGAAGCTAATGGATGGAAGAATATCCTTTATGTTAATAACTTTGTCAATGCAACAATGGAGAATATGGTGAGGACCTTCGCAACGTCATCCTCAGTATCATCTGGGTTAAATTTTTTGTTTATTTTGTAATTTCCTGTCCAGTGCCTTCCAGATTCTTGGTATTTCGCAGTTGAAATGCAATTCCTACTACTCACTCCTATCGTTGTTTTTCTTCTATGGAAATATTCGAGAACCGGTTTAGGAGTGCTGAGTTTCCTTATTTTGGGATCAATTCTCGTTCCAGGAATCTTAACTTATGAACAGAACATGCTCCCAGCAGCGATTCCCACAAGAAAGTAAGCCCTTAATTGGTTCATTCTCAACCTTGAAAACATCCACGGGTCTTTCGACTAATTGTCTTATTTTTGTCTAGCTATGAACAATATTTCACGGAATTTTTTATTTTGCCTTGGAACCGGGCAAGTCCATTCCTGGTTGGAATTTGTACAGGGTATTTCCTCCATGAAACCGACAAGCGCTTCAAGCTTTCTAAGCCGCTCGTTTTTGCCGGATGGCTCCTCTCAACCGCTGTCTCAATCTCGATCATCTTTGCCCTCTTCCCATACTACAATCCAAAGACACGAATTCCCACAGTTGCAGCCGCAACTTACGCTGCACTCCATCGATTCGCCTGGGGTGTTGCGATTTCATGGGTAGTTTTCGCCTGTTCGCGAGGTTACGGAGGTTGGATTGATAGTTTTCTGTCCTGGAGAATCTTCGCACCACTTGGAAGAGCTTCAATGGCCGCCTTCTTAATTGCTTTCCCCGTTCAGTTTGTACATCACTTTCGAATCCAACCAGTTCTTGCTCCAGATACGTACACTAAGGTAATAAGGTGATTTAATAAGATAAAATTGTGAGCAACTTCTTGAATGTTTATATAATTTCCTCCAAGATCAATCTCTTTATTGCGGACCTAGTCATCATATACTTCGTGGCCATTTTACTCAATTTACTCCTGGGAATACCATTTGCTCAATTTGGAAATCTCTTGAAACCTCGAGGTAAATTATGTTGATTTTTCTGCTCCAATTTTGAGCAGCTTAATTATAGTTTCGGGTTTATGGATGACATTGCATTTTTTTTTCAGAAAAAGAAGATGAAGTCTTGGATGGTGCAATGGAGATGCAGCCAAAGGCCCAGAGATTTGGAATATATTACGACAATGACATCTCCGTTTGCATGGGCAATTCCTCAAATCCCAGAGTTGGTGAGTTGACGGGAAAATGTCGCGCGTCGCGTCGGCGTCATTTGGAGTTTGAGATACTTTAAAATGAACCGTAACTCGTGATCACTGGTGGTGCAGCTTACAAAAACATCCGTTTCCTTTCAATTTCAGGTCGTCGGAGAGTACGTGACGAAGGGGCTAACGAAGTCAAGCGTCCTCAACAGCGATATGGGATTTACTATAACAAAGATGTTTCTATTTCTATGGACAGGATTAAATAACAACGCAGGACATCAGGAGAGTAGTTAAAAATTATGTAATGGTTAATGATAAGATTTGTCATTACAAAGAGAAAGCCAATAAAGTTATCTAGTCCAGTCCTTTTAGTCGTGTCCGGTCAGTAATGGATGGACACGAATGGAGGGGCATTCTAATGGAGGGACCCTTATGGAGGGACGTTTATG
>JAQIWD010000263.1:0-25970 GCA_034694825.1 Anurida granaria
TCTATTGCTGGATGGGGTTGGGTCTCCTAAAGTAGACGAGTATTCCCAAAATCCCGACTAAAACTGTGAGGAGGTACAAGTCCCAGTTGGGCCCAAGGGCGAACAAAGGTTGTAGAAATCCAATAGAGTCGATGTTTAATGAGCCACCAACACCGCCGGGGCCCCGCCCATCAATAACTCCCAGTGACTGAAGTGTCGTCATAAAAGAGAGTTTGAGGAGGGCAAGGGCCACTGGGAATTTGGCATCCACGCTCGTCTCTGCTGCCATGTCGTAGAATCGTTTTGCTAAATGGAGGTCCTGCTTGAGTCCGAGTCCTTGTTCGTGCATGTAGGCCAAATTAAACATGGCTTGAGGATTTCGTTGATGTTCGGAGGCCTGACGATACTGAGCAGCGGCATTGGAGTAATCAATTGGTGTTCCCCAACCGTAGTAATAGTAGTCACCAAGACGGACTCGGGCGTTGGAGTAGCCTTGAGCCGCGGCTCGGGCCCAATATTGCAGCGCTCTGGACATAACGATCCCATCGACCTCCTTTGACTCGTCTAGAAATCACAAAGTGAGGATATTTAGTTGAAACCGAAATTAAATGAATGCAACTTTGCAACAAACCTGATTTGATGAGTGCATCAACCATCTCCATTCCAATTTCATTCCGTTCTAGCAGAAAGGCGGCGTTGCTTTGAGCAGCTTCATATCCCAGTTCCGAGAGGATCAAATACTTGATAAGTGCTTGGGAGTAGCGATGCTCTTGATGGTCGTAATGTGCTTCCGCTAGGAGTAGTCCCCACCGGCCTCTCTCGCTGACGCTTTTGTACAACTCAACGGCCGCGGTGCAACTTCGCATCATTCCAGTCCCGGTTGCATGCATCTGAGCCACTATGAGTTTGTTTTTCAAGTTAGTGATGCTTGAAAGCAAGAAATGAATGAAAATTTATACTTACAATTGTAAATTGCCAAAATATGTCCAGACTGGGCAGCGAGATTGAAATATTTTGCTGCTTGTTGGTAATCCTTCTTCACTCCGATCCCACTCATGTACATGTTCCCCAAATGAAGCTGTCCATCAACCCAACCTACCCAAATAGGTCAAAGGTCAATTTAGATAATTCCGAATTAAGTAATCCCTTCCCGCTTACCTTGCTCTGAAGCCAGTGTGAAATATTTAATGGCTTTTTCGGGATCCTTGGGCAACCCTCGTCCAGTCAAGTACATGAGACCAAGGCCGCTCTGACCTACAGGGCTCCCTTGATCCGCTGCCCTTTGAAACCATCGGAAGGCTGTTGAATTGTCGGCTTCAACGGCATCGTTCCCTTCCAAGTACATCTGGAGAAATGAGCCGAAAGAGTCAAAGCCTTGAGTTTGGTTTCGACAAAGTATTTTAAATTATCAACAATACCTTGCCCAAAAAAGCCATGGCCATCGCATTTCCTCCGTCGGCAGCCCTCTGGAAGTATTTCAGAGCCAAGTGATGATCTGGAGAAATGCCACGTCCTCCCTGGAAGTGTAATTGACCAAGGCCCACTTGCGCTTGAACGTCTCCCCTCTCTGCCAACATCTGTAAGCGCAGAGGAACATTTTGTTAAACTTTTTCAATTGGGAGCAGTTAGAAGTTTCTCAAGCGATTTAGCAGCGTATTACCTGGTAGTAGTCCAAAATATCCGAATTCAGAACATTGACGCTGGAAGTCCCAGTTCCTTCAATCTCATCCAAGAGTCGGATCCGTTGAATGGCTGGTCCTGTTCCAGCTGCGCTGACTTCACTGGCCACAGTCGCTGCTACTCTCCGATACTGTTCTAGTGCCTTTTCGCAGTTCGAAGCAACTCCAACTCCAGTCCAGTATCGGTAACCCAAGGCCATTTGACTCCATGCCGAACCACCAATTGCACCAAATGAATAATGCAAAACTGGAAGTGCCACGTTGGGGTCCACCCACAATCCAGTGGCGTATAAGAATCCCATCGCCTTAAGCACATTTGAAAAACTTTAACAATTCATTTTGTAATTCATTCATCCAACTTAAAGTTTATTTAGGGCTCATTTACCGTCTGCGAATTTGGATATCCCTCAGCAGCAAGCTTCTCAAACTTCTCCTTTGCACTTTGGATATCGATTGGGAGCGGTCCGAGTAATTGTGCCCAGCCGACAAGCTCCATTGACCTTTTGTGACCTCGTAAGGCAGCTTGGGAGAGGTGATGGTATGCTTGCTCCACGTTTTGCATCTTCCCAACACTTGTGATAATTTGAACACTCGTGGCATCTCGAGCAGCGGAGCTTCCTAGGAGATCCATTGCCGACTCGTACAATTCTTGTGCTAAAATTGAATTCAGGAATCAAAAGTTTTAAAACGCCACACCAAGGATAAGCGCCGGTGGAACCAGCTGTCGCACCTGTGGTATCAATTGGCTCGTCCGACTCTGGAATCTCCGGTTTCTTTGGTTTAGCAGCCAGGGTCAGTTTCTCAGTTGGTGGGAACAAATCTTCATACTTAATTGTGATAATTTCATCAAAGAAGGATTGTTTCAGATTTCGACCAGGAATATTCTCATCTTCTTCCTCTGCAGTTTCTTCTTCCTCGGCAGTTTTATCCTCATCTTCGCCTAAGATTCTCGGTCTCTCGTCTTCTTCACTTTCCGCAGTTTTTCCTGTCCCTTCGTCATCGTTCGACCGCTTATCACCAGCTTGGATGGAGGATCCAATCATACACAAAATAGCGAAGGTCCAGATTGTTAGTCGGAAAGTATTCATCTTTGAGTCGTCGTGAATTTAGTTCCGTCTTGATTACAGTCTGTCAGTACTCTGTAAGATGAAATAAGTAAGGGCTCTATTAACAAACCGGTAAGGAAACGAATGATATCGATTCGGTCGACATACCCTCATCTCCTTCTCCAGATTAATGACTAGATGATTAATGATTGTTTAGTTGGACTAATTGGTTTGTTGAATCATATGGATTTGTGTAGACTACCAACAACTACTTGAGTGAAACTGAAAATGACATTTGAAATCCACTGGCTCGGCTCCCGACACCTGCCTGCCTGATGGAAAACAAATTGCACTAATTAAAATGGAATAAGGAAGATGACAATTCATCGGCCAATTTTTGATTTGTCCACACTTGAACCTCCCACTAAAACGTGTGCAAAATCTTGATTTGTTTAGACTCTGAAACGGCGGCGGTGCGGTGGGCACATGATTTCCGAATTCAAAAATAAAAAGTCGCAAAAAAAGTGGAAGTGAAATTGTCGTCGGAAATCTTTGGTTTTATACCAAGTCCGTCGTGCATCATTCAATTGTTTCTGGAGAGGATTTACATAAAATCAATAAAAATGGATCTGAAAGGAAAGTACGTTTTGTCCCACCTAAAACGGCAGTACCGAAAGGTTTTGAAATCGAACAATCGCTAATCAAATTATATTTCATAGGTACGGATTAATTATCCCTGCAAAGGAACGTGAAGCCAAGGCAGCATCCGTCGCTAATCCGCCCCCAAGCCGGAAGCGGAATGTCTTTGGGGAGGATTCGGATTCAGAGCCTGATGAGGATACTGATTGGGTCAAAAAAACAATGAAGGTGAGGCTTCCTGTTGTGCGAGTTTACTAATCGATGCGTGATTAAAAGTTTGTAAATTACTTATGTGAATTTCTCATCCAGAAGCAGAGCCACGGAAGTATTCAGCAAAGACAATCCGCCCAGGCGATAAAGCAAGCACTAGCAGATGACCCAACGGTTTACCAGTACGATGAACTCTACGACGGCATGGAAGAGAAGCGAGCTAATAGCAAGGAAAGTCAAAAGAAGGACCGGAAAGCCAAGTATATTGACAACTTACTCAAAACTGCTGAAAAGCGAAAGCACGAGGACGAAGCCCGGAATGAGCGCTTGGTCCAAAAGGAACGAGAAAAGGAAGGGGACATGTTCAAAGATAAGGAAGCCTTTGTAACAGGAGCTTATCGAAAAAAGATGGAAGAATTGGAGAAAATTAAGGAAGAAGAACGACGTAGGGATCAGTTAGATGGTAAGTTTGTATCACAAGTTTGTGCTGACATATTTTTATTTCTGGTATACATTTGTAACTATTTGATGTAGCGCTTGTTGATGTAACAAAACAGAAGGATCTCAGCGGTTTCTACAGGCATCTCTACCGACAGCAACTGGATGATCCAGACAAGAAGGAACTAGAAGCTGCTGAAAATTCCAGCAAAGACCCAGAGAAATCGGAAGAAGTTTCAGTGAAGCAGGAACCAGATTCACCGCAGCACGAAATCATGTCAAAGCCTGAACGAACCCCGGAACGTGAAACCAAACTTTACGTCGTAAGTGGAAGTCAAAGTTTATCTAGTTATCCAAATTTGTTGATCCTAATTAATTGAAATGACATTTCAGAAGGAGGAACTTGAACGGAAGTCCGATCACAGCCGCAGGTCTCCAAAAAGGGAAGAGAGAAGGGAGAGAGACAGGCACGATGAGAAGAAAACTGAACCAAGGAGGCGGAGTCGTGATCGAGCTCATCGAGACGATCGGCGGAGGGACGACAGACATACGCGGAATGACGGAGGAAGCCGAGGAGACAGCAGTCGGAATGAAAGAGACCACGATCGGCGGGTTGACCGCGACCAAACGCACTACAGAGACCCTGACGCCAAAGAAATGAACCGAGGACACGACCATGGCCGAGAAAGTGACCGACGACGGAATAAAGATAATGACCGAGACCGCTCGGGGCGACGTGATAGGTCAAGGTCTCGTGATGATAGAAGGAAGGATGAGGGCAGAGATCGTGGTGGTCGACGAGATCACCATGAGCGTACCCCTGAAAAGCAGGTCAAGTTGGAAGAGAATCCAGAAGGAGACATCATTAAAGCGGAAGTCAAGATAGAGGAAATTGAGAACGCCGCCGAGGTCAAGCCTTCGATTTGGGTCAAGAGAACAGTAGGACCAGTTTTGGATGAAGCCCTTGCCCGATACTTTGCCCGGAAGCAAGCGAATACCCTCCGGGCAAGTGTCGTGGCCAACCACGACTGATGGATCCCATCTAGGTCTCGTATTATGCCGACCGTCACGCCACGCATATGCTACGCTGCGACTCAAGAGTTCATCCCACAGAGTTGTTTTGTTAATTTCTGGACCATCATCCCATGATCTCGCGGCTTGAATAAACATCATGGTCGCAAGAAACAACAACAATTTTTTCATCCAAGTTTCGACATATTTTGCGACTCTTCCATGTGGGTCTTCCGATGTTGTTTACTGAGGAGTCATTGCCTTTCATTAGGTCACACCAACATGTCATGTCAAGTCAAATCTGGAAGGAAAAGTTTGATAGTGAACCCCCCCATTCTCTCCTCAAGAAACCAGCGTGTGACTTTTCGTATCAGGAAGAGACGCTATCAATCAAAATGACGAAGATAACTGGGGGGAGGGGGGGGGGGTTCATTCAATGCGCTCCTGTTGCTATTTCCATGCTCCCAATTTCTAAACTTCGCGTCAGGTTTCCGGAACAGAATGGCAGATATGAATCCTTATCTCACAACCTTATGCTGAAAACGGTGCAAAAATGAAAATTCGGCAATATTTGGAGGGTGGGCGTGCGTCACCTCCTTCCTACTGCTGCTGCATTCACCAATGAAATGGATTTTAGCACAAACGCAATTTCTTACGGGGATTACCAAACTTGCCTTTATTTTGTTGTATGCGAATTCCCTACGAATCGCAATTTACCAGTTATTATTTAGCAAGCTTCCTTGTTTACTGAAGAGAAATCTCTTCAGTAGATCTCACAATTGCGATATTTGCTTCACTTGTTGTGAATGGATGACGTGCCGTGCCGAACACACCCTCCATGGAATAGGAACGACGTCAAGACGGGTCAGAGAGGTCAAGCCAAGCGTTGGAGGCCGAAATTACGCATTCAGAGTAGTAAATTTGTAATTGGGGATTTAAATGGCAATTTCTAACTCTGTCGTCTTAAAGATTGGGAGGGTGTGGCCTGATGATGCCCTAATTGTTTTGAAGCGTCGCTGTTACACTGGACAGCAGGAGCCGTTGTGGAATTTTCCATAGTCATTGCCAATAAATCTTTGCCAATCGGGGTACCCAATGTGGAGGTGTGAAACTGATAATCTTAAACCCAAGTCTTTACTTAAGGTACTTTGCATAAATTATGGATAATTGACCAATTATTAATTGGTCTTACGTAAGGGAAATGCTAATTATCTCAAATTGAATTGCTGCGGATGAGGCTTTCGACCTTGACTTCTCCAGTGAGCTCCTGGACCAATTTTATTTAAGTATCATGAGGTGATGATGGTCCGACTGCATTCTGGTTCTGGAACAACGCCAAAAACTTTCACTTACTTTTGAGGCGAGTCGTGACCTTGGCGTGTGAAATCCTAGAGGTCAGACGCCTTCTGCAGGAGTAGCAGGGCAGCATCCGGAAAGCATTGCACTACCACCGGATAATCCCCGATAGTACTCGCCTAGAAATTAAAAAGTGCTGGAGAAGGATTCATTCCTTTCATTCATCCTCTCGACGCTCCACTTTCTCCTTCGTATCTCTTCTTATCTAAAGCGTCTCTCAGTTGTAAGATCAGCGTAGCAGCGTGAGTAACTCACGTGGTGTTATTGACAGAAGAGTAATATTTAGGGCCCTATTCGTCCAAAGGTTCAAAGGATCAAAGTCTTTAAATAGACAGATTGAACGAACATTTCTAGATTTTAGATTCCTATTTAAGGAAGTACGAAAGGGAGCATTTCGATTTCTTATAACTTCAGTCTTGATTCATTAAAGTTAACTTTCCTTGTATCTTTGGCTCCTCCAAAACAAGCTACTTTATTCATTCAAACTGAAGCTGTGTCCAGAATTGATCGACTTCCTCCGTAGCCTCGGCGCTCGGAACAAAGTGGACGAAAAGTGGAAAATGTCAACAGGAAGCATCCACCTTACCCACACCACCCAGCCAACCAATGGGATCATAGACAATGGGATCATAGTTATGAAGATGGACCGTAGAAGACCTTTCCCTACTTATATCAGTTCCAAAATCATCCAAGGCTTCACAACGACTCCAGCATCCGACACGAGAATTCTGGAGAAACACGCTGACGCTGGAGAAATCCCTTCCAATGGGACCACCACCAATGGCTACGTCAAGAATATTGACCTGGATAGGATTTCCCAACATAGTGGAGGCTCTGACCAAGATTCCGGGGAAACTCGGGATAGGCTCAACTCATTCCCAAGGATCGACCCTGCAAGTATCCCAAGAGTCCTTCGAAGGAACAGCAGTTTCAACGATTGCATCCTAGTGAAGAGCGAGCGAAGGGTTCTGGTCATTTACACTGGAGGGACCATTGGGATGGTACGCTCGAAACAAGGAGGTAAACTCATGAAGCACTTTTGCCAAATGCATTTCCCAACTTGTCTAACGCTGTTTTTCATCGTTCCGTGTCCATCCCAGGTTTAGCACCGTTTCCGAACAATTTGGAGAAAACTGTTCGGAAGTTCCCTCATTTACACGATACAGGGTACTGTGCCCTTAGATTTGGAGACCTTGGAGAGGACGCTGCCCCGGGTACTATACCCCTGGTTTTACCGTAAGCTAATCCTTAAGGTCAACGTTTAACGTTACGCCAAACGTTTTCTCTCATGTCCGAATTAAAAATTGCAGGGAAATGAATGATGATAAGTGTCGAGTAGTTTATACAATTTACGAATACGATCCCATATTGGACAGCACCAACATGACAAGTAAGGGGGGTTCACTTTGCTCGATACGATTTAGCATCAACAATTATATAAATCGCAAATTCATTAACTTTTGTTCGTTTTTAGTGGATGACTGGATTCACGTCGCTCGTGATATAAAGGTAACACTTTCTCCAGTATTCGTCAGTCGCTTTCTCCATTTCAAGTTAATTAACTTGCCGATTTTAATTTCGCAGGCCAATTATGAGCAATTTGATGGTTTCGTGGTCCTCCATGGAACTGACACAATGGCGTACGCGCAATTAACAAAAGCTTTCAAACTATCTTCTGATAAATCCAGTCATGAGACGCTTTCTTTACTTTTCAGGTACACGGCATCCGCCCTCTCCTTCATGTTAGAACACCTTGGGAAATCAGTTGTGATCACCGGAAGTCAAATTCCACTTTTCGAGTCAAGGTCAGATGGTAGGGACAATTTCCTGGGGGCCTTGATCCTTGCTGGGTGCTACGTCATCCCAGAGGTCACCGTCTACTTTGGTCATAAACTTTTCAGAGGGAATCGCATCACGAAAGTACGTTTTATATCAAACAAGGTCACGATCACAATCAAAAACAAAGCTAATCGATTAATTCTGACAGGTGAGCTGCGACAGCTTGAATGGTAAGGCACAAAAAAAGCTCAGGAAGCGACAGAACAAAAAACTCCTTACTTAATTACTTAATTAATACTTAATGAATTTTATAATTTTGCTCTATTGTTTTTCAGGTTTTGATTCGCCAAACTTTGGTCCGCTCGCCACAATGGGGTACTTGACCCTAAACTTTTATTGAAAATGCTGAGAGTCTAATAAATTTGTTTGAATTTTTTAGGATTTCAATAAGGGGTGATAACCAAATTGACGTTGTTGAACAGAATGTTTCAACCACATATCTTCAGTGACACTAAAATTTTACTAAGGTGCTAATCCTTTTTCTAAACGATTTCAGTGGACTTCAACAGCATTTTCAGGCCCAAAAGTATTTCGGCCCTTCATATCCATACGTCCCTTAATCGAAATGTTGGACTCCTTCGACTCTTCCCTTCAATCACACTGGAAGCGGTACTTGTCCCTCCTCCTTTGTCCAGAAGTTCTGGACCAGAACTTCCAAAAGTACAAAATTAATTGGTCTGGAAATCCGGTAGGTCCGCGTCTTCCTCCAGCCTCCAACGCTTGGCGTGGTACTTCAAACGTACGGCTCGGGTAACATCCCAACCAATCGGAAAGACTTACTGGAAGAAATTGGAAAGGCTGCAGAGGCGGGGATCCTCATCGTCAACTGTACGCAGTGTGGACATGGAAGCGTAGCCGCGATTTATGAAACTGGAAATATTTTTGGGGTGATTCCAGGATTCGACATGACGCCAGGTAAGGGTTTTCCAGGTCTCATCATTGCCTGACTAAACCCTCATGGAGTTCAGTATTGTTTTTCGTAATGTAGAAGCTGCATTGACAAAGCTAAGTTATGTTTTGGGACGCGCTGATTGGAGCCTGGAAGTGAAACGGGAAATGCTCCAATCAAATCTTAAAGGGGAGCTGACAAAATGTTCCAGCAAAAGACCTTACAACCCCATCAATAGCAGCCTGGACAACTGGGTTGACCCAACCCCGAAGGACTTGTTCATCTCGGATGGATCTGATTTGGTCCAGCAGGTTATTCGTATGATTGCAACAAGTCTCGGGATGTCACTTCCAGAGGAAATCGAAGAAATCCAGCGGATCCTTGGTGGATCCCTTACTTGCGCCTTCCTCGCCCAAGTCACTGACACGAATTACAGTGAGAAGAATCTCCAGGCCATATTTGGCGACACGGTGAGCTGGGCAAAGGGCAAACGACGCATATCATTCTTGAGTCTCCATGTTTTTACGACGCTTTTTTCCGACATTTTTAGGCTTCCGAGATTTCTACCCGGGATTATTCCGGACGTACGCCACTTCGTAAGTCCAAAGCGTTAAACGTCGGTACGCAACTTTGATCAATTCTTGTTCTCCATGTCCAGATTTTGCGGTGGCATCCGGAGATGTCCGAGTCGTAGAGTTCCTACTGCAGCACGGGGCTTCTGTCCACATTCGGGACAACCGCGGTTTCTCGCCGTTCCGAGACGCCGTCGAGTCAGATCGTCATGAAGTTATAAAGATTTTGAGGAAATGCGGTGCTCACTTGACCATTGAACCCAGAGCTCTCGGTGCTGAGCTCAACCTGTAAGTTTAGCTCTAATGCCCCAGGCAAAATTTGAATGTCGCTTATGTCATAAACACGACTAAATTCCAGTGCTGCGTGTCGCGGCGACATTGCAAGGCTACATTCCTTCTACCTCGCCGGTCAAAGCTTGAACCAGGAAGATCCGTGTGGTCGGACTGCGCTCCATGTGGTAAGAACCAAAAGGCATAAACGCTCTGTCTGGTCCACATTGTGATTAATTCATTTGACCCCTCGTAGGCTGTGGAGGCGAATACGAGGTCAACCGTTGAGTTTCTTTTGGACCACGGTGCGTCTCCGGATAAAGTGAACCTTTTTGGGCAAACCCCTGTAGAGGTAGCGAGGCTACTTCACAGGACCGAACTTCTGGACATTTTTGACACATTTATACCAACCGTGCACGATGAATGCAGGGTTGCCAATTCAGTTTAACAAAGTTAGCCTGCATGTAATTTATGTCTATTTTCTAACCGCGGAGACCCCTTTTCACTAGCTTTTAGTTTAGTATCGAGATTTGTTAAACGTAAATTAAGTAATCAGCGATAGCCTACTAAGAGTGCTGAATTAATTATACCATAAACTTTCGTATGATTAAACACAACTTGTTCAACATCCCATCGCTGCTGCGGAGTTTCTGAAGCGTGAGCCAAAATGAACGCCAAAATCAATTTATCTTCGGTGAAGTCCAAGGAACATTCCACACTCAGGGCAGGCATGTGTGGCATCCTTGAAGTCGTTGGCGCAGTAAGGGAGGCACGCTAAGCAGAGACCCCTGGACAAAATAAGAATAATTACTAATTGATGGTCACTGCTGAAAAGAAAAATTAACTAGAAACCGTGTAATACCCCAAAAGGAAAATAACCGCCGCGGCGAGATGTGTCATCCTCCCAGCCTCGTATTCGACCTTGGTGTAAATTTCAGTGTCACAGTTTGGACAGGTGAGGCACATCGAGCGAGAGCTAAAGGGTATTCGGACCATCTGCACCACTTGGACTGGAAATAGAAAACAAACGCAAATAATTTCCAACTCTTTACAACGAAAGCTGCGGATATTTGACCTAAGGTTAAGAATACCTGGATGGTTTGCACTAAATGCTGCCGGAATCCCTGGATACTGTCCAGACCGTTTCTTTGGTTGGCCAAAAAGGGGATCCGGAGGAGGCAGAATGTAGGTGGACATGGGCGGTACCTGTAGTGGCGGACGGGTCATGATCCTTGGTGATGGTAGCTGGGCAGCAGCGTGTGTGTCTGCTGGCGGATTCATGGCAGAATGTTGTTGTCCTGGAGGTTTCATGGGTTGGCCCAATTGCGGATTGGTGACTACCGGTGGGGCATGACGAATCGCGTACGGATCAATTCCTGGTGGCGCTGGATGAATTTCTGTCCAGTTGTTGTGTACCCTTGACATGTTTTAAAACTCCTCTGCGTCTCCTCTTCCCGACGACGAATGTCGAGCAAGTGCTTCAAAATGGCAAAATGTCTTCGCGTGCCAAGGTCAGTTGCATGTCATTAAAAAATTTTGAAATTAAGAACACGCGATCGAAAGATATGAAACCCCACAGGCATAAGTTTTATTTAGAACAATTTTAGAACAAGAGATGACCTTGAGTTGGAATAGATTTTTACAAAATTGGAGCAGCGAATTCGATAAACTTAGCAATTGATTTTATGTTTGTATTTAGGATTAGGATTTCCTAAAAAATATGAGCGAATATGTATCCGAGAATGACGATGAGAAGAGCTAAAGCGACATGGGTCAGTGCCTTACGAATCCACCACTTCAGCGTCCTAAGCTCCCCAATACGTTTCAACTTCCGCCTGCTTGGTTTCTGATCAGGGAGCCCTTCATCCATCTTCAGAATGTCATCCACTACTTCCGGAAAACGTTGCCTCCAGCCTTGGAAAAGGGTGATGGCTTCCTCCGTTGTCTTCCCTTCAGTTCTCTCAATGAACGTTCGAAATATTTCCAAATTGGCTACTTGCTCTTCTGTAAATCCACAGTTCCTTTCGCTTTCATCATCGCTTTCGATCCCTTCCATGTTTCTGGACTCCTTGGGGTAAACTTTGACAGCCTTCTGCAGGTACATCATAAACTCCACTGGCCAGAGTATGGCAATGTTCGTCTAAAGAGAGGTCATCGGTTTGCTTTATCATTCGATTGTTACTCCTTTCCAAGAATGCTCATAGTTGGTATGACATTTTTTCAGGACATTCTTCGTGGGTGGATCGCTAAAAATTGGCAATTGAACTTTATGGTCTTATTTGCGGTATCCATTGCGCTAAACCCTGACGATGACGAAGGTCTAATTAAATATTTAGGATCACATTACACATAAGTAAAACAGCATGTACACATCCTGCTCGTAATAACAGTTTCAGTAACAGACAAAAGGGAAAAAGAGAGGGGAGTGACGTCAATTGATTTTTTTCGTCGACCCATAACCCACATCGTCGTGAAACTTTTATTGAAGGGATGTTAAATGTAAGACCATGGATGGCCTTAATAAAGCTAAATTATTGTTCCATTGTTGCGTTTCTATATGAAAAGCATAGGAAACTTTATTTTCGAAATAGCATGACGGAATGAAATAACGTGAAATGGATAATCTCTCCGTAATCTCTCCGTTATATAATTTTATGCGAATCTATTTAAATAGTAGTAATTGGTTTCTGGTAATCTCGACGTGTCGATCACTGCCCAGCTCCTTACTTACAATTGATGACCGATTATCATGAACGAACGACGAATGTGTAACCATCTTACTTTCGGTAGAGGCCAATGAACTGATGACAGTTAGGGCAGTAATCTAAAAACATAAACGTTAGATTTTAAGATGAACTCAAACCAATCCCAAAATTCAAGTTTGCATGAACTTACGCTCAGCATCCTGGCACTCGTCCATGCAATAAGGGATTATCCCAAGTGGACAGCAAATGAGGCAAAGGACCAAAGCAGCGATGTGTGTAAATCTTCCGGTACGATAGCTGACCCGGGTGCTAACATCAGCTCGACAATGAGGACAAACCAATCTGGTAGAGCGGCTTCGCAAATTCGAGAATTGAACGACGTGGACAGCTGTAACTAACCAAAAAAAAAACCACGACTTTATAAATATGATAGTAAACAATCATTTGAGCCCTTAATTGTCACCGAGCCTTAGCTGACCTGTTCTAGCAGTTTGAGGAGCCGCTGCATAAGCTGGTTGCTGGGCGTATGGCAATCCTTCGAATCCAACTCCCATCGTTGTGCTTGGGACAGTATTTCGGGGTGGTTCAACCATATAGACCGATGGCGGTTGTCCATATCCAGCAGTATACGGAGGTGGCATTTCCCCACCGAAATGTCCAGCTCCACCTTCCGATTTCCCTTTTTCCATATTATTCGCCTGGCAAAAAAAAACAACAATTACAATCACAAACAGTTACAAATTGGATATTAATTTAACTGTTTAGTCTGGATACTTCATATCTTACCGTTCAGTGGGAGTTAGTGGTAATCAAACTGATAAGCTGTTGTTGTTTAATTGGTAATTTAATTTGGAAATACGACGGAACAGGTGACGACGAGAGGATGAGGAAACACACACACACAGAACGAACGACGATTCTCGAATAAACCTGCAGAGAGGAAAAAGAGCGAGAGACGCCACGCCGCGAAGTCTACGTCATGTTGCGTTACGGGTATGATTCATCGAAAATAGGACGAATTGACTGATGACTCAGAGGTTATAGTAGTTGTCAATTTACACAATTGACATTAGTGGGATATAAGGAGAAGCATCCAAGGTGAAGGTCAAAGGTTATCCAGAACCTAGCCTCACAAGGTCTCCATTTTATGTAAGTTCACATTCGGTTGAATTTCTTACGGTTGCCTCAAGGTCATTTTGATGCGGCGAAGCTTCCTTTCCAAAAGCTGATCAAATTCGTCGAAAATCGCTCCGGTACTGAAAATTCTAAATAATAAACTTGTTTATTTAACGAAGGACCAGTGAGGAGCAAAGGATTCGTTTCAATATGGACGACGTTCCGGCAATTACTACTTTTTGCACTTTGCGTTCAGTATCTTCTTCCTCGTTAAAAAATGTCAGTAAGAGGGTCAGTGGTTACCCCAACCCCAAAGAAGAGGAAGATACTACCCCACGAGATCCATCAAGCGACGAGACCTCCTCCATCAGCGCCAACCCTATTCAAGTCCAAATCAGTAGTACTTCCAGATAAGAAGGGGCGTAAGCGCACAGTAGGAGACGTTGACCCGGAGAAGCAAGCAGAGGATGATGACGAAGACGTCAGCCTCAGCACCCTTGACAGTAGTCTCGTCGATGAAGGATTGGTGGTGAAGGAAGAGGGTTTTTATCCTGAACTCAGGAAATTGTTGCCGAAAATCAAGGAAGAATTGACTTGTACTGGAATCGGGGAATCATTAGCGACCTTCTGGAACAACTTTACTCGTCATGTCTGGAACTTTTACGTCGAGACGCTCTACGTGCCCGCCTACAGGTAGGTCACTACTCGAGAACTTTGGAACCGATTCTTTGACACAGGTCAATTTCTAACTTACGAATCCAGGCCAGAATGGGGGAAATTCCAGCGGTGGTCATTCCGGCACAAACCCAAGCCTGCGCTCAGCCCCAAAGAACTTCGAGAAAAGGCTGCGATTCAGCGAAAGAAAAAACTCCTTCGATACATCCGCCATATCGGTGGTCCAGGGATTGTACACAATAGTTCTGACTGTGATTTGGTTACTGTTAACATTGCTGGATCCCGATACCAAACTCAGATCAGAACATTCAACCAATATCCAAACTCGTTGCTGGGTAAGGATTTCCAATCCAAAGCATTTACAAAGCACTTTGACCTCTGACAAGCCCTGGAATGGTTGGTAATTTTCCAGGAGATCCAGAGAAAAGAATCCGCTACTATGACCCGAAGAAGGACGAGTACTTTTTTGATCGTCACCGTTCCAGTTTCGAAGCCGTTTTGTATTTTTACCAAAGCGGCGGAGTACTCCATCGGTAAGTTACAAAGATCGTCGTTGTAGGACATCCCAAATAGTTCAAATGTGACAACATTTTCTTTTGATTCTTCCAGCCCTTCATGGATTCCCTTCAAAATATTTGAAAAGGAAATACGATTCTTTGATTTGGGCGAAGACGTCTTAAAAACTTACTTGGAGGAAGAAGGGATTTTCAATGAAGCCGAAAGACCGTTACCCAAGAATTTGGTAAGACAGCGACATCGGCGATCTAGAATCCCTTCCAGTCTTTTCTTACTGAATTTGTGTAATAACTTTTCAGTACGTCCGGAAAATCTGGTTGCTCATGGAATACCCCGAGAGTTCGATGCAGGCTCGGATCGTCTCTGTCCTTTCCATCTTCATAATCCTCTACTCCATTTGCCTCTTTTGTATCGAAACGCTGCCAGCGTTTAATCTTCCATCGGATAACCAAGTAATTCTTGGCAAATCCGGCGTTTATGACACTTTCTTCATCTGCGAGTCCATTTGCATCATGTGGTTCTGCATCGAACTTTTCTTCCGCTTCGCCGCGTCACCAGACAAATTGGCATTTTCAAAGGACATTCTCAACATTATCGATATCATCGGGATCCTCCCGTACTTTCTCAACTTTCTCCCGACTGCTATTGATGAACAGGACAGCGGTACCAGTAGCAAAGGTAAGGGTGGTGGTGGTTAAACCTGGATATCCAGTCGTAATAAAGTTTAATTAAAACGTAATGCTCTTTTCAATGAATTCACAAGCCTCGAAGCTATCAATCCTCCGGGTCATTCGTCTCATCCGGGTCTTCCGAGTCTTCAAGTTATCAAGGTATACTTTCCATTTACTTTAACAAAACCGCCTCTCCAGCCTTTGTGTTTTTCCAGATACTCAAAAGGACTCCAGATCCTAGGGAAGACGCTCCAATCGTCAATCCGTGAGCTTGGACTTCTAATTTTCTTCTTGTTCATTGGAATTATCATTTTCTCGTCCGCCATTTATTTTGCGGAATTGAATCAACCCGTTCGTGTCTTTCCTTCGATCCCACATGCCTTCTGGTGGGGCATCATCACAATGGTGAGAAAT
This sequence comes from Anurida granaria, assembly GCA_034694825.1. Lineage (NCBI taxonomy): Eukaryota > Metazoa > Arthropoda > Collembola > Poduromorpha > Neanuridae > Anurida > Anurida granaria. The sequence continues at coordinate 16,026 of JAQIWD010000263.1, forward strand.
TACGACTCTAATTACGTAATTTTTGCAAACTAACAAGCATTTTGTTTCTTTCAGACGACAATCGGTTACGGTAAAACTTTCAATTTACAATTATTACAATTGAGGACCTTGCTCCAGAAATTCTTGAGATTTTACAATTCCTCAAGGTGATTTGGTGCCGACGGGATTCATGGGCCGAATCATTGGAGCTTTGTGTGCGATCGGAGGGGTCCTGACCATTGCCCTTCCAGTCCCCGTCATTGTAGCCAATTTCAATTACTTTTACACCCGGGAGTCGAATGTCCAGACTCAGCTGGAAGATATGAATGGAAATGACCATCACGTTGGCGAGTGTCCATTCCGACCCACTTGTGGCGACCCAGAGTTCGACCTTGACCTTGCAGAAATGGATCGGGAGCTAAAGGCAAAGACTGTCAAAAACTGGAAGAGGATTTCTACCCTCACGTTACGTCGTGGTAGCGGGGGAAGGAAGGCCAAGCTATCAGTAGAGGATTCTGAAGATCTTCTTTCAAACGAATCACTTTATCATACTGACTCGGATTCTTTTTAAAATTGGAGGATGAGGTCAAAGGTCAGTTAATGAATTCCAAAACTTTATCCTTCCTTCCACATTTCTAGGAATAATTTTAACTTTTGGGCTTAGATTTCACTTTTGACTAAATGGAAGCAAAGAGAGGCGTCCCGACGATGATGACTTCCAGCGATTTGCCCATTTCAAAATTATGACTCCCAATGGAATAAAAATGTTTAGCAGGGCTTTTCCAGCGTTTTTCGGTATTGACTGGAAAGACGGATACAAGTAGCCCTGTCCAGCGGGAAGTTTAAAAATCTATAAAAATAGATGAAAAAGTCTTTTATTTCCATTCATTTGTCGAAAATTGGGTTTAATCAATTGTTTAATTAGTTAGTTTTTCTCCCGGAATTTCGACGATTGGTTGATTTTCCATTTCCGTAAGTTGACTCGGTTTTTGAGGTCCTCGGTTCGGTAAGCTCGTGAAGGTGAGTAAAATTAAGTCAATTTAAAGGGAAGCGGTTTCGAACACTTAACTTACACTAAACACCTTTTGACCTTCAATTTTCTGCTCAGTGCTGTTTCCGTTTCTAATTTGCTTTGATTGTTAATTCCAGATGGCACATTTGCTCAAGCGGAGCTGCCTTGGTCTTACCCGAGTCTTGACCCAGCCACAGGTAAGTGATTTTTAGCACAATCTGATTTACTGACCCTTTAAATTCCACTGACTGGACAGTTTCGTAATGCGTTTTAATTTGTCTCAATTTTAGGCAGTATTGCAAGAGTCCAAAAGGTTTCTCAACGTCCATGAGTATGTGAGTTACACCATTCTGGCTGAACATGGTATCCCGGTCCCACGGTTCGGTGTAGCCAAAACTGGGGCAGAGGCCAGGAGAATTGCTGCCGACTTGAATACGAAGGATCTTGTGATCAAGGCTCAGGTGTTGACCGGTGGGCGTGGGAAAGGGCACTTCAAAGGTGGGCTCAAAGGAGGAGTAAAGCAGGCCTTTACTCCAGAAGAAGTGGAGCAAATCAGCAGTAAGATGATTGGGGATTATCTAATTACGAAGCAGACTGGGGAAGCGGGACGAATTTGTAACTCAGTCATGATTACGGAACGAAAGTATTTACGAAAGGAATACTACTTTTGCATCATGATGGAACGAGCGTTCAACGTAAGTGATTTTTACGATACTAATTAGGTTTCAAATCACTTCGTTTTTGTCAAGGCTGTAACCGAATCAAAACCTGTTTTCTTGACGCAGGGTCCAGTCATTATTGCATCCTCCGAAGGTGGTGTCAACATTGAGGATGTCGCAGCGGAAAGTCCTGAAAAAATTATGAAGATCCCAATTGATGTTATCGAAGGAATGACGCCGGCATTGGCCCTGTCAGTGGCAAGGAAGTTGGGATTTGCCGAGCGTTCTGAAGAAGTTTCTCAACTCTTCCTCAACTGCTACAAACTCTTTACACAAAAAGATGCTTTAATGGTGGAAATTAATCCCCTGGCAGAGGACACGAACGGCCAGTTTATGTGTCTGGATGCAAAACTCAAGTTTGATGACAATGCTGAATTTCGTCAGAAAAAGATCTTTGACCTTCGGGATTGGAGCCAGGAGGACGAGAAGGAAGTTGAGGCTTCCAAGCATAATCTAAACTACATCGCCCTAGATGGAAATATTGGTAATCAAGACCTTCTTCCTGGTCCATAACTATAAGCGAAACCGTGCTACATGCTTAAGACCTTTGCAGGTTGTTTGGTGAATGGTGCTGGATTGGCCATGGCCACGATGGATATTATCAAACTACACGGCGGAAGTCCTGCCAATTTTCTGGATGTTGGCGGCGGTGCCACTGCAGGCCAGGTTAAGGAAGCGTTCAAAATCATCACCGCGGATCCAAAGGTATCAAATTCAATTCCATTTACCATTACCATTGTGGACGGTTTTACTTTTGATTATTTTTTCTTAGGTTCATGCAATCATGGTCAACATCTTTGGTGGTATGTGGATTTCACAAAAATTGAACGTAGCATGAGTTGTTGTGGCTTATTGTGACCTTTTGACCTCTAGGAATAATGAGATGTGACGTTATCGCTGAGGGAATCATCGCTGCCGCACACGAACTTAATTTGAAGACTCCTATCATCGCTCGCCTACAAGTAAAACTTCAAACACTTTATACTATGTTAGACTCATATCACGTGATGATGAATTAATAATGTCCGATTTTACACAGGGAACAAACGTGGATGAAGCCAAGGTTCTCATTGCAAGTTCAGGCATGAAAATCTTACCGTGTGACAACTTGGATGAAGCAGCTCGTCTTGCTGTGAAACTGTCAAATATTGTGTCCCTTGCTAGATCTGCTAAAATTGACATCAATTTCGAAATCCCAATCTAAATTGCTCCCCACTTACTCCGCATCCAGATTTTCCTCCTGAGGCATTTTGCTTTTTACGTCATCTCCGCCCAATTCATCAAACAATCTCCTTGTAAACTGCATTTTAACGCTCGTAACTACAACCTCAACCGGTTAGTCATCCCATAGCTTTCACGTATTAAAATTCATAGTTATCCAAGATACTGCCGCTGTAGTAGTGGGATCCTGATGCCATTGATTGGCTGTAGATACGCGGACCGAACCTCATTTATGAAACTTAATCATAGTTCTCTTTTTGTGGTTTATTTCTAGTCGAGGGAATCGTTACGAAACAAAATTAAAATAAACAATGTTGGCCACATACGAAAAACAATCTTGAAATTACTAAAACGGACGAAAAAATGGAGAATGTCAGAAATCATCTTCTTGTATGAAAAGTTTAAAAAACAAAAAAAAACGAGTTCATTCATATCTCCGAATGAATGGAATTTTACTATTTTTACTACGCGCGTAAAAACGGGACTGGACTTACGATTGTCCCACAGTCCAGCTGATCCAGAGTACGCATGATCTTACACACCGCAGGATTTTCCCCGCCAAATTCCAAACTCAGTTTTCATGAATGAAGACGAAGAAAACGTCTTTGAATGAAAGAATTTTACAAGCAAAAATTATTCTGATTCAAGAAAAACAAACATTTCAACTAAACCTGGCATTTTTTTGTTGCAAATTGCAAACTTTTGTCTTCATTCTGGTAAATTTTCAGCAAAATTTTATGCTACTGCTGCCTTTCTTCTTAAACTTTCCTACCACACTTCTTGATTTAATTTGATAAAGTTCTAAAATGGTAATTTTACACAAGTATTCCCAAGATGACAAAGTCCCACCATTAAGCCAACCACCATGGTGGCTATTTCCGTCCTCAACCCTCCTAGAAAAATGTCCATGAATATTCAATATTCATATTTTCGCGGTCCTCCGCTCCCGAGGGACATTTTAAGATGGAGGGAATGTTGGCGTACCTGCCAATCTTCCTCGACCTAATTAACATAAGCCGCCTAGGATCCCTTGCCCCCCGAACTGGTAAAAGTGTAACAATGTTGTGAATTATTCATTCACAGCACCCACGACCAACGTCGTCGGATGTCGCCTCAGGGACATCCGTCCGAGTGCCCTCAGTACTATATAAGGGTCGCCGTCCAGGATTACCGCTGTCACTTGTCTCCCTAAGCCGCTCCACCACCACTTCCTCCAGAAACTGTCTCCAGGAGTCTCCTCTCCAGGAATTGTGACAATGAAGTCCTGTATTATGGTCGTAGTGTCCCTAGTTGTCATCTTCATCTCATGCCAAGTCCAAGGTGAGTTCCCTACTGGAGGATCCACGGTCCAGCAGCAGACGCCCAAGAAAATCAGAATCCTCGGTCCAGCGGCGTCCAGGCTCTACCGGAGTCTTCATCCAGGGGTAGGCGGCATCACTTAAGTTTACCAAGCGCTGATTTCATAAATCCTTGTGCTGATTTTGTAACTTCTTGTCATCTTTTGTTCTTTCAGGGGGATGATGATGAGTTATTCTTGGACGATGAGAATTACATGCAGAAGCGTCAGTACGATGACTACGGGCACATGCGATTTGGAAAACGGCAGAGCAAAGGAGACTCTGATGACTACGGGCATCTCCGATTCGGAAAGTAGTCTAGTTATGCGGGAATCCATTTTTAATTAATTAACAGATGGCCATGTACGGGTGGAGGAAGAGGGAAAGTTTTAATTAGTTTAATGAATTAATGAATAGAAATGTGTTGGAGCTTTGTTCTCTTAATTGGCTTACCTTCTCGAATCTCCCTAAACTTAAGTCCAGCAGCTAGTGAGTTTTCCCCATTGTTCTTTGTGGTCTCCAATTATTAATGGAAACGTTGTTCTAGTTCTAAATGGTTACATGTCACCCCTCCTTAGATTAATGACTGGAATTTATTCCACTGGAAGAATAAATGTGCTGGAGATCCCACAGACAGAAGAGAAAGTTTGTCAAAAAAGTAGAAATGAGGAAACATCCTTTCACTTTTGGAATCCAAACTTTCACCTTTTCAACTTTCACCGCAAGTGTGGAAAATACATTCATTTCCTCTTCATTATTCCCTTCATTCCTCATTTCATTCTAAGGATACTTTCATTTGAACAATAAAAAGGGCTCAACTCACGACATTTACTCACCACGCCCAAAATCGCTCATTTGCAGAAAAATTGAGCATTTTGCTGCCCTCCGGCGCAAAATGTGCAAAAGAAAGCAGAACCTCAAAAACTATTTTGATTGAGAAATAGAACAGATTTCCTGCCACTTGGAACATCAATCAACTCGTTGACTGAGGCAGCAATTGTCATTTTATCACTGCGATGTTGTCCCTCGGCAGGCAGGTCGACGCTGGAGAGCCCTTCCGTGATTGATTTCTTGCTCCAGTACAAGTTCTCTCCCGTTTTGCTCTCCTGCATATTTCATTTCCAAAGCTGCTGGACAAGTTTCTAGCCTCCAGAACCCGGAATTAATTAAAGCGATCTACTTTAGGCACCCCTGGACAAATTCCAGGTCCTGGTTAATAAGAGTAAAGGAATCAAAGGAGAGTTGTAGTGGTAAAGTGGTAGTTAGTATTTCATTTGAGGGGGATGCCGCAGTGGAGTCGCTTTCCTAATCTTATAACAAAACGGGACTACTACGACTCGCCTTACCAGGAAGGAAAATCAATGGGTACAACTTGGGCCTTTCCTTCGGCTCTACTCGCTCCAACCTCCGAAATTCTCCCGTATCACTAAAAATTTTCGGGGAAATTGAGGGCAGTAGAGTTTCTGAGCTCGTTCTGGGGTGTTCGTGTGGTTAAAAGTCCAAGGAACCAAGACAGGAAAAGCATGTGCCTGCCTGGCTCTTGACGCATTCTGCCAAATTCCCCAGAAAACAAGAAAACAACACAGTTTAATGACAGACTGACAAGACAAAAGGGAAAGGAGGAGTGTGAAGGCTCTCATTAATCCAATTGTTGTCAGAAAACCAACAATTAAGCATCCATCATTATCCATCATAACTGTTGAGTGTTTGTGTTTGTAAATCAAAACAATTGGGAACTGTTAATCTCCTAATAAGGATTAAGAAGGTCACCAGAACCAGCGTAGACGCAGCGATTTCGGAATGACGACAACGTAAAGGTCCTTGGTTGGGATTGTGGAGGATCATGAGGTTGCAAGTAAGAACTTCATTTCCCCCTTATTGCTTTGATCTGAAAAGAGCTGCTGGGGACGCTCATTAATTCTGACAGAAGATGAGGGCATTGTGTTACACCCTCATTCTCCAGGGCCTGGAGTCCAGGCACGCTTCTTCATTGTGTCATGCTTACTTTTTGTGCATGTTTTTACGTGTCGAGATCCACTCAATAAGTCAAGAGTGTCCAAGGTCCGCACAAGGTTTCCTAGCAGGATTAAGAGCTGAGAAGGACCTGATTTGTTAATCTGGAAAAATTGGTGATTTATGGGCATGGACAATTATCCAGGGAATTATACTCGAAAGGAGGAGGAGGAGATTCTGGAAACCATAAAAATGAGCAAGAATATGTTCCAGAACCTTTTCGGAACTATTCCAGAATCGTTTTGAGAAAAGGAGGAGGGCTTGATCGCATCAATTTGTCTTTACCATAGCGGAAATGCCTGGATCACTGGGTTTCGTATAAGAATTTCATAAAAAAAGAGAAGCGTAAGCCAAAAACGCGTGACTTTTCGCATCTTCGAAGTTCGAACCAAATTTGACGGACGTTGGACTTTTATGACGGCTTGGCAGAAGGGCTTTTTCTGCACTTTTTCTGTGCATTTTTTGCACATTGACTCCAGCGGATGTTTTTCAACATGTTTGTGCTAACAGTAAACTCGTTATGGAATAGTTCGTAATACCAATCCTTTGGTCAGCTGGAACAAAGTCGGCACTAGGTACTTTCCAGTCTTTTTAGCTCGAAAGTGAATATCGACGAAAGACGAAAGACATTGACAGATCGACAGAGCGGATCCTTGCCGAGCCCAAAAAGGAAAGCATCTCGGACTGATTGGAAAAAGGAAATTTACGACCCGTTTACTTCGGGTGTTGAAATTCGGAGTGACCTTTTGACTCCCAAATACTTTTTTCTTTGCTAAATAAATAGAGAAAGAAATTTGCGTCCTCGTGTCTCGTGTGCCATGTTCGTCAGAAATTGCACGTTGGTGTTTACATGAAATCAATAGTCGTTGACACATCCAGGAATTCGCCAACCTCCAATCCAGTAATTAACTCCACTTCACTGCACTCCAATTTCAAAACAAATTAAGAGTAGAAGTGGTGCTAAGTGGGCACTCCAGCCCCCGCCGCTGTTCCTCGCCGTGTTGATCCGGTTGATCAAAGGAGATTTCCATGTTAAGCTCAAAGCGCTTGCCCTCGATACGGCGAATCTTGCCCTATGTTTGCGATAGATTTGTCGCAGATATTCCGCAGAGGACCAACAGACGTGCTTTTGTGCGGATTTTTTGCATTTACGGCTGAGTTTTAAAGAAATGACCTTGGAACGAGATGAGTTTAACTTGAGGCCACAGCATCCACCACCACCACCACCATGGGATTTGCCCTTTTTACAAGCCTTCCCTTTTAGCAAACACAATTTTCATTTCATGTTTGGTAATGGGAAAAAATGGTATTGAAATATCCCTTGCACATTTTTGTGATCCATCATCATCATTGTTTCCAGTGAGCAAAGAGGAACAGTGTTTAGGTTTGTATGATCAGTTCAACTTGGTGGCTGGAGGAGGCTGGAGGAGGATAAGGTGGCTGTTTTACTTTAAAAAGTAAACTTCCAGTACCACGTCTTCTGTCGGGGTTCCTGTTTGCTCCATGTACTTTCCTTGTGCTCCTTGTGTCAACAAACAAAAGAAACCAAGTGAAGATGAAGTTGGGCCAAGGATGAGTGTATAAAGTGTATAAATTAAAGATTCAAAGGGGAAAACGTGTGCCAACGGTCTCCCCGTCTCTGTTCGCCGACAAAGTTTTTGTTCCTAAGCGCTCAAAGTCCCATTTTAGTCACTTTCACTTCCACTTTGACATTTGGAGAAAGTGGGAAAGAAAGTTCTGAAAAGAAAGTTTAAGCGAACTTACTCATCAGTGGTCCAACTGGAGTAAGTCCATCATTAGAGAATCAACAATTTTCTCAGAAAAATGGTAAAAGAATGGAAGAAAGAATAGGAGAAAGTTGAAGCTTTCTTGAAATGATTCTGGGCCACCATTGTGATGTCAATGTCCTTTTGATGCTTTTTCCCAGAAGAGTGATGAGAAGCTAAGGGATTCGGGATAAAACTGTCAATCTGAATTATCAACCACCACGTCATCATCCGATGCCTCCAAACCCCCACTACCACCAGCCACGAATTAATCATTAATTCCCTAAACCTCCTCCTGGAGAAGAATTAACCAATTCCAGTAAGTACTTAATTTAAATTTCAAATTTAGAGTAAAATGGAACCAATCAATAATTGTCCCCTGGAAAAATGAAGATTGATTAAAGTGAATACATTGAAGCTCCAAGAGGCTTCCAGCACTTTCCAGTCCCCGTCCTTTCCGGGGACTGGAAAGGAAGGGGACTGGAATGAATTTCCATTTAGATGAGCCTCTTTTGTTTACTTCTTAAAAAGGGAGGAGGAAGGAGCTTAAGAATGGAACCTCCAGCAAAATCTCCACGAACTTTCACGCACAAGGGTGATGGATTAATTCCAGGCGGCGGCCTGGAGGAAGGGCCCGGCCCTTCCTCCACCCCTGGATCCCCAAGTCTTTCAAGATCGAGATTAGGAAAAGTTACAAGACTCTTATCCCGCTCGGATGCAAACCTACAAAATGTCCAGGTAAAGTAAACTCTAAAACCTTATACTCTGCAAGTAGTTTCCTGGAAGGTTGCTGGAGCTTAAGCTTCCAGGCTCCAGGCTACGAGTTAAAACCTCCTTAGTCCCTGATTATCCGGATTTAGACAATCAGTGTCTTCTGCCCCTATGAATTTTGAATGAAGAGGAGGTGCGGAGCTGGAGTATATTTATCATAAAGCTTATCTACTATTCCCATAATTCCAATTGTTCACAGGGGAAACGAATACGGAAATTCTCTGGAGAGACAGAGGACGTGACGCAGTTTCCAGGAGAAGGAGGATCTGGAGAAGAAGGAAGTGGGAGCAGCACCACCGGAAGTCCGTCCAAAGGGTTCCTTTCTAAAGCCACTGGATACATGAACCATCTCAAGGTAATCACTGCATAATTTATCATTAACATGTTTTCCAGCGTCAATCTCCTCTCCAGCGTTCTCCAGGAGGAGGTTTTCATGTTATTTCAAGATAACCTGCCTGCCAGCGTCTTTATCTTTTGCGAGGGATTGATCCCATCTGTTTGCCATTCTTTCCTGATTCCTGATTGGCAAGAGCCTTGGTTAACCCTTAAGTAAACAAAAGGAACAGTTGGGATATTATGATTCCATTCCCAGTCCATATGTTTCTTCCTTGTCTACGTTTCTTGTTTTCATTTCCAGGGTAAAAGAGCACTGGAGCCTCCAGAGTAAAAGAGCACTGGAGCCTCCAGAGTTCCAGTTCCATTTTAATGGGCCATTTGATAATAAGAGTGAAAGTCCTCCTTGCTTTCTAACTTTTTATTCCGCCGTACCATAGATTTCTGGGCCAAAAGTATTTACCATTTCACCAACTTAATGTCCCTGCGCTTTCACCAGGAAGAAATGGAGGGGAAAGGAGAGTTGAAAGAGGCAGAAAATATTACAAGTTGAAGAAAAAGGCCCTCTTACCCGGCCCCTTTTCCTTAACCCGGGCACTTGAAACCGGTAGCAAAAAAGAACCAATGCATGAAGCCTTTCTTATCTCCAGCGCTTTGCGCCGAGGTCACAGATCAACGGAATTAAACGGAAAACGTTTTGTGATATCTTGCCAAGCGGGAAGAATAAAGAATCTGAAAGTGAAAGCAGAAAAGTGAAAGTTTGTACGCGTAATTGTTCCCTGGGGGGTTTTCTT
>JAQIWD010000264.1:0-25907 GCA_034694825.1 Anurida granaria
TTGCGATCCTCCTTGTCTAAAATACCGGAGAATCCAGTTTTGGCTGTTTTTTTTTGTTGCCATGCGTGATGATTTTTTCCTGATGGGGGGATCCGGAACGGTTGCTGAGAATCTGAACACGGTCTAAAATTTAAACAATGAAAAAGAAAGTTATCATATTTGCTAGTGTTTAGTTTTTAATTTGGAAACTGAGTTTGATATTCGTTTAAAAAAAACAATTCGTACCCTCCAAAATGCAACCCAGTGGAGTGCATTTTTCAAAGATTTTCTTCCCAGTTTTGCCTCCCACTAAGGACTTCTTATTCTTTACAGGGAAGTACAATTTTTGTTCGCTGTGATACTGATCGTCTTGATGTCATGAAGGTAAACAATTGTAAAACTTTGTTTTGAGTGAAAGTATATGATAATTCATCCAATTGTGAATTTCAGGTACTGATTACGGGTCCAGCTGGAACTCCATATTCTAATGGTTGCTTCGAGTTTGACGTCTACTTCCCAACGGAATATCCGAGTGGACCAATGCTCATTCACTTGCAAACGACTGGAAGGCAGAGGATTCGCTTCAATCCAAATCTTTATGCCGACGGCAAAGTTTGCCTCAGCATCCTCAACACTTGGCACGGGAGACCAGAAGAGAAATGGAATCCACAGACATCTAGCCTCCTCCCAGTAAAACCAAATATTCATTGCATTCGAATCAATTTTGTATCAATTTTATACCCTAACCTTCTGACCGTGCTTGTTTTACCTTTAGGTATTGGTGGCAATTCAATCGCTAATCCTAAATGCTGAACCTTACTTCAACGAGCCTGGCTATGAGAAATCTCGAGGAACGGAAGGAGGAGAGAAGAGTAGTCGAGAGTACAATGCTGGAATTGAAATTGCTACATTGGAATGGGCAATGTTGGATCAAATTAGACATCCCTCTGTTTGCTTCAAGGAAGTAAGTAGCGTGTCCACTCCGCGAAGCCTTCCATTTTTTAAAAATTGTAATGAAAATTAATTGATTTGCTCACTTCTTCCATTCTCACTTCCATTTTCTCAGGTCATTCACAAGCACTTTTGGTTGAAGCGAAATGAAATTCTTGCCCAATGTCAGCAATGGTACGAGGATCTCATTACAACTTGTCGGAATGACCGGAGAGTTGGGAAGGCCATTACAGGAAGTTTGGACCCAGTCACGGTATTCAAGGTAAATTCCTAATAATTTATCATTTCCGAATATTTCCAGGTACTTCATTTCTCATCCTGATTCTCTTGTCTTTCATTTTTCAGAATAATCTAAGTCTCCTCCGCACGGAGTTACAAAACATGGCACCCCCACCTGGTTTAGAATTCTTGGCTGATAGTCTTCCTCCGGGAATTGAAAGTGAACTCGGGTCAGCAGAGTCAAATAGCACGTCGGCATCTGAGGCGAGTCAAGAAGTAGTTTCAAATAATGCGATCGCAGCTCCCGAGGCTGTCGGGGTTAGTGACCCCGCTGGAGCGCTCGTAATTCAAGTACCAGAGACTGATAATAGTGGCGATGTGGATGAGCCCATGATCACCGATGCTGAAGCTTTCTAAGCAATTCTTCCCACTACTACTATTTAAATTAATTTAATTTCTTTACGTAATCAACTTAAAACCTCCATATTTTGTCTCTATTTCTATTTAAATCAATTTTCAAAACCGTAATTTGCAACAACAATAAACATTAGAGTTTAATTTCATTTTATAATTTAGTGTCAAGGTAAGATGTTCTTGGTCTGACTGGCGCTGATTTCCGGCTTAAATAACGGCTTGCTTTCAGGTACTGATGAGCAATATCCGGAAGTACTGCGAGGGCAGTTATGATGAGGACATTTAACCAAAACACAATTTGGCTCTGTACCATGAAGAACGTATGACGGAGCTCACCAGGATTAAGTCTAAAAGCATGCGCAAGTTATGAAAATTTCCTTGATCCTTTTTCTCAGGCGAGTAACTTACATTTCCAAACCCGTTTCGGTGAAAATGGCCGTAAACGTGAAGAAACTGGTGAAGGAGCAAAAGCCGATGGCGAATAAGTTCCAAGGCGTAAAGTGCTTTGTGTGAGCAATAATCTGAAAAATTAAAAATAGTCGTAACTTCTGGCCTTGAATTGGCCATGGTTGAGTAAGGTTACCATTATGTTCACAACGGCAACAACCATTGTAACGATGAACACCCCATATGAGGCCCAATCAGCGATTGGCTGTCCTAAGATTGAGAAATGGGGAAAGAAGTAGACGAGTAGTGAGTGCCAACTTGCTCGAAGCATCCAAACTAAGAAGAATTTCCAACTCAGCAACTTATTCCCGCTAAGCGATCTGTACAATTCCGGAGTGGAAAGGAGCGTATCCGCAGGTACGGGCTGTTCCTGGAGTGCAAATGCCAAGATGGGGGCGGACGTGAAGAAAATGTTGTAAAACGTCATGAAGAAGGCGTTGAACAAGCTCTAAAAGGAGATGAATCGTTAAATCCACAAACTTTGAACTTAGTTTCCATAAATGCTTAGCATGTTTGAATTTTACCTGGCTTGAGAATGCAGTATGGAAAGCTGAAAAAGCTGGTGGAAAAATCAGTACGACGTTTTTGTAGAAAAAGAAGAGGATCAGCGTTGAGAGGCGAACATAGTACCAATGCCCATGGACGAGGATCGCTTTCTTCAGAAAGGAAAACCTAGCCATGGCAAAGTCCGCTGACCTTGCTGCCTGTCGACCTTCTTTCCCAAAGATTCCTAGTCGAAATAATAACAAACATTAGGAATTAGGCTAAAAGTTTTATGCTGAAATGAAGAAATGCTGGCAGTATCGCATCAATTTACCCAAGCCAATGTGAGCTTCCTGAATCATGGCGACATCGTTTGCCCCATCACCCACAGCGGCTGTGATTGGCTTCTTTTTCGTCCTCTTTACCATGCTCACCACCTGCGAACTTGAATTCATTAGTCATGCCTGGAAGGCATGAAAAGGCGTTTGGGGTAACAACTAACAACTTACCTGAGCTTTCTGTAAAGGCGCCAAGCGACAGCAAACGACCCTACCCGCTTTCATGAGCACCGTGCTAAAAAGTTCCGCGCAAGTGTCAAAGGCAATGGCCAAGCTCTCCCCGTCGATTATAAACGTTGTGTCTTCATTCACTTGGTCTTCGGATCTGGGAACAAAATTTTCACGAATTTTTTTTTTCAGAAAATTTGCGAATTGCAACTAATTTTTGTAATCTTTTCAAAGATGTCCAAAATGAAAATTACTTGAGAGTTTCGAGGTAGCTCCCAAGACTGTCGGCGGTTTTGAAATTTGTGAGTCGCATTTGCTTTGAGCTTTGCTTAAGAAGGCCACAGGCGATGGCGACGTTTACAGCCGTTTCAACCTTGTCTCCCGTCAGAACCCAAACTCGGATACCTGCCCGTCCCAGGGCAATCAGCGTCTCTTCAACCCCATCTTGCAATTGGTCCTCGACACCCGTTGCTCCAAGAATGTGTAAATCACTCTCAATGGAGCGATACAACTCTCTCATTTTCTCTTCGCGGTGCTGGACCAACCTTCGCGTCTTGTTCAATTTTAAGGTAAAGTTGTCCAAGGCTTCGCGGCTTAACTTTTTATGCGCAACTGCAAGAGTTCGAAGCCCCATCTACAGAAATTCAAAAAAGTTTCATACATGTCGGAATCTTTATAATTTTTCCACGCTACTCACTTGAGCGAATTCATCGACATGCTGGTTTGATTCCACTTTAGGCCCTGACGCCGAATTTGGAAGTATTGTTGACTCTGCCCCTTTTGTAAGCAGCCAAATCTCACCTTCTGCATTCTCAAGTATCACAGACATGCACTTTCTATCTTTAAACAAAGAAAACGTTAAGCAACGAGGTTCGTATTTGCAAACCAGGATGGCACTACCCTATCACATACCCGCATCAAATTCCAGAATGTAATGTCTCTTGTACGTCTCCTTCTTTCCGCATACATCCAAAGTGAGCACTTCGTTTTGATCACTTAGAAATCGGATGCCAAGTCTAGAAAAGAATTTACAAAATGATTGGAGAATTGAGCAAATTTGTAATGTGCGTGAATCGAATTTTTTCGTACTCTGCGCAAGATTCGAGCAGCGCTAACTCATCGGGGCTACTTGCTTGGAATTCAAGATGGTCGTCATCTTCATTCCTTTCCTTAACGGCGCCAGGTTTCTTTTTCTGCCCATGTACCCGTCGGCTTCCTGTCATCCTCTTCTTGCGCTGTTCAGCCGAGACCACTTGAACAGTATGGCAGAGGGACAGCGTCCTTAGAAAGTCCAGAACATCCTCGCTTCTCTCGTCGGCGAGGTCAACTGCTTGTTCAGTATTTTGTGTTAGGAGACTATGAAGTTGTTGATGGTATTGGTGGCGGACGCCATTGATTGAACAATGGCGAAATTCCATGATGTTTTCTGTCAGCGTTCCGGTTTTGTCCGAAAACAGGTATTGAATTTGTCCCAACTCTTCGTTCAGGTCGGACGTGTTGCAGAGTGGTGGCGTCCCGGTATGTGGACATTTCATATCGTCATCCCAAACAAAAAACATGGAACCAAAGAATGTCTGTAACTCTGTGAGCCAACAATTCCTCATTATAATCCGTATTTAAATATTGCAATACACCCTTACCGATGGTGACATAAAGTGAGATTGGTATAATGTAGTAGAATACAACGAGGAAGGAAAATGAAATTTCTACAACGTAAAGTGCATTGACTTCTTCTACCGGGGTCAAGTACCAAGCTCCTTCTGCAATTATTGATATAAATTAGCAATATAATTAGAGTTTTCAATTACAGATTTGCGTGTACCAATGATGTCCCTGTTCAACCAAACAAAATGGAGAGCTGAGTAGACTGTGACTATCCCAGCGACAAACGCCATGACCAGAAACAGGAAGGTATTGATCGACCTAAGCAAAATGTCGCAAAACTATAATCATGGCAAAAATGCCTTCTCATCTCAACAGCTTCGCGTCAACCTTTTTGGGAAATGGTAACATACTTGTCTGCTGTGGGGAATTTTGTGCTGGTTTTCTTGGAATTTTGTGCGAGGCGCGTGTCAATTCCGGTGTAGGTCACGAGGCCGTAAATGTAGTCTGTGTTTTTAATTCGGGTTCCGCGCAGCAGCATGTTCTCCATCGTGATTGGGATTTGCAAAAACTCCGAACTAGACGGTGCCTCCTCCTCTTCATCTTGACCAATTTTTAAACTCAGGCGTGAACGAATTGAATCCTTTATCTGCACAATTGACACAAAATGGAATTTTACATCAGTGTAAATTGGAGGCCAAAAAATACAAACTCACCGCAGTGCCAACACGTCTACCAAAAGACTCCGAACCTGATGGAAGTCCGTCTCGTTTCGACGTTTTGCTCCGCACTGATTCAGGATCATGGATGTGACGCCGGAGCAACAGGAGGTTTCCATTGAAGGAATACAAGTTTGCATTCGGTTGCTCACATTCCATCACTGCATTTAGGTTTAGGACGTCAGAAGGCACTTTCAGTGGTGGTAGCCCAGGCGGGCAGTAACGCATCTGCGCAAGGGGGCAAATTGCAATTTGAAGCTCATAAATCAGACAGCAGCAGCGCTAACTTTTAGATTTGATTCTCCATCCAAATTGGCTGTTGTAATTTGACATCGGTGAAATTCGTCGCTGGAAGATAACACCAAAATGTCTGCTGGAAGTGGATCTTCGTCCTCCAGTCGGACAATGTCGCCAACTTTCAAGTGTTTTGATTTTGTTTTCTGTGGTAAGTTGAATAAAGAAAAGGAATAACAATTCTTCATTAGGATTAACTTATAGTCAAAGTCTTAAAACAAGGGCACTGGTTAGTCACGTTACTATAAATACCTGGAGATTTCCGTTTGTGATGACGTCCACTTTTCGATTATTCACTGCATCATCAGCCCGGTGACGAACCCAATCCTCGTACCCTTGCTTGATGGCAGTGATACTGATCACCACTAAAAAACCTAAAGTTGACGAAACTGGTGATTCGGGACTGTCGATGACATACTGAAAATAGAGGTGTCTATGAAGCAAAATAAAAAAATCCACTGTTGTTAATTCTCTTCCTTACCTGTAATAACGTTACAACCAGAAAGTAAAAGTTGACGAATCTCCTAAATTGTTCATAAAGATTTTTTGGTACAAATGTAAAGATTGTGTACTACAAAAGAAGTAAAAAAAAAACAATTTGCAACCCATGGTTTTTGGCAAAAAAATAAGGTTCAATGGTGTGTGTATCGTTACACGAGACGTTTTGATGTAATTGTTGCAAAAGTTTTCGTTTCGAGGCTCAATGGATGGAGCTGGCGCTAGTGGTTCTTCGGCGCTAGCACCCTTCCTGCGTAAGGTTCGCGACCTTCTTCTTTTCGGCAGGGAACCGACGCTGCTATTTCTTCTGACTGTGGTCTGGACAGGGATCACTTCGTCGCGCCTCCCGGTGGAAGAACTACTCAGACTGTCACGAGTTGTTTTCCTACCGCTCCAGCGTCTTTCGTGATGTTCGGTTTCGATTTCCGGAACTTTCCCAATGTAGAATTTCCTTGCGGTGACCTCCGACGCATTTGGCTTGGATGAGCACAAATTCCCCTAAAATTGCAAATATACGATCCATTGTTATTTTGGCGTTCTAAGAATCACGCTAACCTTGACACGTGTTCACGAAGCTTACCATCGAATTCCAGAAATTTGCAGAGGAAATTCACTTTTCCCGTCACTTCACCTGATTCCTACAATAATGGATTTATTAGCAGTTTACTGTAGTGCTGATATATTCCGTGATGTGATTTTTATGCTGAACAGTGTTGCCGAAATCTGATGACACTCTAAGCACTATGCATTGAGGTAAGTGGGCTCAATTGAAGGACTGAAATTTCCACAAATTCTGCAAAAACTCATGTGCTTTTCCGGCGGATGCTCAACAACACCTTCTAATCTTATCTTAGGCTCTTGATTACCGTCAAAGACCTTGCAAATTATAATTGCAAGCTGACATTTTCTGTCATATCATTTGAATCAATATTTGGGGCTTTCGACGGCAGGAACAAAAGTCCGTCATGTTTTTGCTCCTGAACTCATAATCGCCGAAGTGCAAAATTCCATCTAGAGTGGCATCTAACATATAAATTCATTTGACGCATTCGATTTTGTAGATAACGGATCTAACAAGGTTAAAGTATTTTAGAACAGAAGAAAAATTATTTTCAAGAAGGAACTCAATATTTCCCCCTCTAAATGGGAAATTGCCCCTCTTTAGGGAGCTAATTCTTTACTTTCTCCAAAAACAGCGATTTCCGTCTCCACTAAAAAAGTATAGAAATCTTTGGTTACTACATTTTAAGAATCTGATTCGACCATATCGTTTTTGTGTTTCAGACGAACGTGTTAGTTCAGTCCTTTCCGTGTTCTGTAGTCTTTTGAACATTTTTCACAAATGTATGATCGAGTATTACTGTGTGACTCCTCGTGACCTCTCAGTGTGCCAAGTGCCACTAGAATAAAAACAAAACAAAGGAAAAAATTAGCAGATTGTAGTGTTGATAATCCTAAATCCAAAACGTCAGAATTACCTTCGAACAAATCTTTTTCCGCACACCAGCAAATGTACATTTGAAAGGCCAAGTGTCAGGAGCTGAATGCGAAAGCATGTGAGATTTGAAGCTTGTCTGAAAAAAGAAAAAGAATTTAGCTTCTTTGAACCCCTTTCTAATTGTTTTAGTGAATTAGTTTACCCTCCAGCGATATGCCCTGCCGCAGACCGTGCACATGAATTGATGATTGATATGACCGAGTCGATGACTTTTGAACTCCTCGTCTGACTGGGATTTGTGACCGCAGACGTTACACTTCAACCGGTTACGTTGTCCAAGATGGAGATTCTTTACGTGATCCTTCAATGTACTTCCTTTTCGGAATACTTGGAGTGGAAAATGTCGGAAGAACTTTACTTTAATAATTTATGAGTCGGCAGTCGTGCGTTGTCCAACTAGCTTACCACTTCACAAAATTCGCAATGCAGAAAACCATATACCTCATGCTCCGAGCGGACGTGCTTCTTCAGATCAATTGAAGTGATGTAAGTCCTCTCACAGTTTGGCATTACGCAGGAAAACTTTCTACCCTCAGCTTCCCTGAATCGATGAAGATCAAAATGGGCTTGCGAGTCCGCTTCCGTTTCCGGTGTAACTTTAAACACAAAGCCACATTCCCCGCATTCTAGTTTCTTCATCTTGGGTTCATCCCTCTCCTTCTCTTCTGTAAATCAAGTAACGATAGGTCAAAGGTAACTTTTTTTTTTATGAATTCAGAAGCTAGGTTTGTAGCTTACCTGGATGATTTTCACGGACGTGTTTCCACATGAAACTTGCCTTTTGAAATCGTTCTGGACAGTACTAGCAGTGATACGGATTTGGATCCTGTTCATGCGCAATGCGCTCATGCAGTTGGACTTGCGTCGGAGCAGCGTGCGTGTAGTCACACCCATCGACCTTACACCTAAACCGATAAATTTTCTTCACCTTTGGAACGGGTGCTCCAAGGCGCCTCTTCGGGAGCGTAAATTTTTTCAAATTCGCAAGGGGTTGGTGTTTGCAGAATTTAAATTATTGCTCCTGAATTTTATTTTTTCAAGCAAAATCACTCGAAGAAGACTCGAGGTTCCATCAATGATTTGGGGAAATTGCACTGCCAACCAAATGGGAAATTCCAGGCGGATGCGAAAATGAAGCGTATTGGCGAACCCTGTCCAGCAGACAGTATGTCCAAGAAAATCATCTGGAGGATCATCAATTCTGCCAATTGGAACCAGATGCTAAAATTAAGGAAACTATTTATGGTAATTAAGATCAGGGGTAGCGTGAAGAAAAAAGTTAAGCGAATTGGCATTTTGCTCATTGATTTTAGGAGCAGCACAAGTCTATATATGGATCGATTGGTGCGTTCAATGCCTGCGGAGGGCTCAATTCTAGAGCTGTCTACAAACCCAAAAGCGCTTCTCGCTTCATGCGCTATCGACTCTTCAAATGTCTCCGGAAGTACGGGAGAAGGATATGGATTCGGAAGGACCAGTTATAACTGGGTGTGCTGAATTAAAGGCTTGCCAGTCTGACCGAACTTTTCGAAGTACTTGTGACAGGCTAGCACTTTGATTAGATTTATTCCAATTTTATCACTAAAACGTTCAAAAGCAATTTTATTTATTGAATTCGCAGTCGACTGACAATGGAAGCAAGAAGGTCGTAAATTACTTGTGCTCACATGGCCACAAAATGAGCTTAAGTATATTTCTTACTATCACTGTTGGTATAATTTTAATTGCAATTAAATTAACAGCTAAAGAATACTAGCTAACGGTTGAAGGCTAAAAGGTGAAAGGTCAACTATTAATTTCGCGGTTCCAAATGGAGCCAGAGTCCATTTTCGGGTTTGAGAACACCCTTGGTGGAGTATCTCATGGGGATAAGCGTCTTCTTCCCCGGTGACATTTTGAAATTCAAGACCAAGTGAGCAACGGCAGCCTTACCTTCCATCAGCGCAAATCGATTTGCAATACATGCTCTCGGACCAAGACCAAACGGGAGATACGCATAGGGATGACGACTTGCCTTATTCTCGGCATTAAATCTCTCCGGGTCAAACTTGTTTGGATTCGGGTAAAGTTCGGGGTCATGGTGAATTGCGTACGTAGGAACAATAACGTGCGTCTCTTTCCGAATCACGTAGTCATCATTTGGTATTTTGTAGTCCTTGTTGCACTTGCGTTCGGACCGGACAGCGGCAGGGTATTTCCTGAGCGTCTCTACAAAATTGCGAATGGGAGAATGGGACACAACATTAATTTTGCCAGGAAAACAAGAATAGTTAACAGATTTTCGGGATTTACCAGATACGACCATGTCCAAATACTCGATCCGGTTGACGGCGTCATACGACAACTCCTCCTTGTTTCCATTTGTAGCTCCTAGGAGCTCATTGTAGAGTTTCTGCTGGATCTCGGGCTGGACCGCCAATTCGTAACAAGCCCACATAAGCAGTGATTCCGTCGTATCAAATCCGGCGACAAAGAATAAATTGCACTGAGCAATCAAGAGGTCATCCGTCAACTTCACCTTGCTCACTTTCTTTGCATCCAATTGAGCATCCCGATCATATTGGTCCATGGTCTCTTCTGATTGGACAATTTCAGAGTTGAGCTCATCCTGGGCTTCCAGCATCAATTGCAAGAAATCATTCCGTTTCTCTCCATTTTCTTTTCTCCGTCGAATACTTTCCTTGACCACGCCTTCCAGAAACTCCATTGCCTCAACATTGAAGAAACCTAAATTCATTTTCTTTGCCAATTTTGGCATGAGGATCATAAACAGAAACTTGAACATCACCAACTTTCCTAAATTATCTTGAAGTCTTCGGGCATTTACTGCAAAAGCTGAATTTGCATTTTGAAAATTTTGACTGTCGACTCCGAATGCTGCTGAAGCGATCACGTCCATTGTGTATCTTCCACATACGTCCCGGAGCTCAACTTCCGGTCCATTCTGCTCAATTTCCTTGCTCAGAAATTTCACCATCTTCTCTCCACTTTCATTAAAGACGCCAAACATGCGCTTGATTTTGCTGGTGGTAAACGTGGGGCTCATAGTGGCCCTTAGATCCTTCCAGTCCTGGCCCACCATGTTGAACAACATCTTGTCAAATTTCTCATCCGAGAATTCGATCCCACGACGATTAATGAAATGATCAAAATCCTTTACCAGAATGTTTTTCACCAAGTCCAAATCCAAAATGAAGAGCATTGGATGGCGAGCAAGGAGGCTCCCTCCATACTTGATTCCTTTTTCTTTTTTCATGGCAGCGTAGAGGGCGCGGTCAACTTCCTGGAAAGGAATTCGAAACAAGTACCGATCAACAGCGCTGAAGAGTGAGCTAGAGCGAACTTGGAAAACATTTTGCTTCGTCCAATAGTCAGCGTTCCCATCAACGTACTTGTATAGCAACCACACCAACAATACAATCCCACCGATGAATCCGATAATTACTGGAAACATTATGCAAATTCGAGGGCAACTGGCTGGAAAACTCACTGTCAACTGTCGCTGAGTGATAATGGGAAATGGGATGGGTAAGCGATATGTTGGCAGATTAAACGCAAAAGTTCAAGTGAAATGTTTTTCTATTTGCACAAAGATTAAAACTTTGTAGAGTGTGAATGGGATGTGAGTGACGCATTCAGAGAGTGCCCCGGGCGCAACATACACAAACAGTGGACAATGGGATCTGCGGACTGACCTCGAATTTAGTTGATTCATTTAATTTTGGCTCAATTATGAACAGAGGGTTGACCTTGAGTGCCATGCATCGGCGACAGTTCGGCATGTGAAACTCTTAAAGGATGACACCATTCTGTAAAGTTACTCGTGCTCAAGCAGAATGCTTCCAAGTTTGCAATTTCTTTAAATTTTCTTCAAAATCAGGCTATACAACTCTAAGATTTTAAGCTAACAGCTAGGAATGACAAGCGTGATTACTTAAAAATTAATTCATTTCGCGTGGCTCTAAATGGAGCCAGATGCCAGATCCCATCCTCTGGCTTAAGAATACCCTTGGTAGACAATTTTACGGGAATTTTCGTCTTATCCCCATGTGACATTTTGAAATTTAAGACCAAGTGAGCAACGGCAACCTTGCCCTCTATAATAGCAAAGCGATTTGCAATACAAAATCTTGGGACAAGGCCGAACCCAAGATATGTATAGGGATGACGACTTGCTTTGTTCTCTCCGGGTCAAATTTGTACGGATTCGTGTATATTTCGGGGTCATGGTGAATTGCGTGGGTGGGGATGATCAAAGTCCTTTACTAGAATATTTTTCACCAAGTTCAAATCCAAGATAAAGAGCATTGGATGCCGAGCAAGGTAGCAAGGACATTCCCCCCATATTTAAGTCCTTTTTCCTTCTTGAATGGAGCGCAGATGGCACGGTCAACTTCTTGAAAAGGCATCCGAAACAAGTAGCGATCAAAGGCGCTGAAGAGTCTGAGTTGTTTTTGAATTTGTAGAAAGACTAAATAATTCTAGCCTGTTCTGAATGACGCATTCCAAGAGTGCCTACGGGGCAATTACTTAGCATTGGACAATGGGATCTGTGGAGTGACCTTCAATGTAGGCGTAACCTTTAGGGGAGACAAAAAAGCGTTTATTGTTGTTCATGAAAGGTTAATCTGAAAAAACAAACAAAAGAAATGTGGATACTGAGGAGGGATAATTTTTTTCTGAAACAGTGTTACGCGTACGCCTATGTAACTAAAACTTGCATCATTCCAGGTTTAAAAGGCTCAGAGGTCACTCACTCACTATGCAATGCAATGAAGCCCAACATTTTCAACATCGCATTTTTTTTATCGCCCCTTTAATTCCCGTGTCAATTAGAAATCGAATAAATCATCAATTTAACGGCGTAGTTTTAAATGGAGTTTATCAAGTTCTGATGCCGTCAGTTCCTTGGTTTTAATTATTTTCTCTACCAGCAGTAAAATTAAAATAAAGTCAAACGGCTAGTCTGCGTCGGTAGAGGCATCATGACGCCATACCCATTTAACTGGAGGTCATGTAGCATGTTCTGCTTATACGCCAATTGCGCAAAAGATGACCAGCAAGGGAAAAGGTCGATAGAAAGTTTAATCCCCGTTACTCATGACTGATGATGCGAAGACTTCAGAAAGAAAGTGGAAAATAACTTAACATCAACAAAACAACAATTTTACTAACAATAAATCGTGTCAGATTAATAACAACCCTTTGTATTCTTTACTTTTAATTCATCTTCGTCTTCATCTTTTTCAGCCTCAGTTTTGAAGAATCGTTGAGCGAAGTTAGTTCCCTTCCAAATGATTTTGAGGAGGGTCGGGGGTTTCTAATTTAGTTTCGAATACATTTTGTGCATTTTTAGTATTTCTGAATTCCCTAGATTCAAAACTAATTAGTAATTGGACTCATCCTAATCATTAGGTTGGGCGAGATTAACCTGAAATTGAAATTGAAATTTAACCTGAACCTGAAATTCAGGTAAGAAACATTTGTAATTCGGGACCTACCTGATGGAAGTGGAAGTGCATCAACTAAACAATCCTGGAAAAATGTCTGGAAAACTGGTGTCCGCGCAAGTGCTGTGCAAAAACAAAGGAAGCCACCATCCACAGTTTGCATCAAATGCGTTTCTTTGTTCCGGTGTGTAAGTTACTTGAAGTGATAGCAAGCTACAAAAATCAAGCATGATTCCTCCAGCGTGAAGCCCATTTTGTGGAACAACCAGAACCATGGATGTGGAAACAACGCGAATTTGTTCGAATGCAAACAAGTTAACTGTCCTTTGTTCTTTCATTAGTGAACCTACACCCTTTGAAAAGCATTTAGGCAACTAAACAAAAGGCAACACTGGTGTAACAAGTGACTTTTCGACGCAAGATTCCGTTGTCGTGATCTTGACCTAAGAGGTCTCACAGTCAAGTGGATTTCTGCAGTCGAGTTCTTCCCAGACCTAAAACAAAGAAACACGAAGGAGTTTTAAGAGTTACATAATATGGAGTGTTTAACATAATGGATTTCATCAAAAAGAGGCCAAAAGCATTTACGGCGATAAATATTTTTAATTAGCTTAAACACACCTCCCCCCTTTCCCAACACTAAATTTTTACGATCATTCCAAATTAATTCCTAGGATTGGTTTATTAGTTGTCTTAAAACCAGAATAAGGTGAAGTAATCGTTTCTAGGTGTTCTTCAAGTGAATCATGTTCTCGAGCTTACGAAATGAAAAATGAAAAGTAGTTTGGAAGCATCAATTAAGGATTCATTGGTATCAAAACCAGTAGTGCAAAAGTCATTAACGTCGCCGGTTCTGAACATGTTATTAGTCAATCCCGAATGATTGCTGGTTCCAGTCCCACCCAACTGTATCAAGGATCTTCAATATGGTGGTGGGGTCAAGTTATCACGCACTATTTCGGTTCCTACTGTTCGTCCCTATTGTTTCAACACTTGTAAGGGACAGGGGAGAGTATCCGTACACGTCATTTATACCGGGCCCTGGATGCAAGTCCTTGGAAGTACCCCGTAGGCCTACTTCCCATCAAGAGGTGGTCGCCATTGTCAAAGAAGCAATTCGGCGCGGCGTCACCGTCAAAGCCTACGGTGCTAAGCATTCTTCCACGGACATTATCTGTACGGAAGGAATTCCAGTGGACATGCACGGACTCCAGGGCATGAGCCTTGATGAGACCCGGACGGTCACTGTCGGTGCTGGGGTCACCGTTGGTACGCTTTCGGAATTCTTGGCAGCCAATGGACGCGGTCTTCCCATTATTCCTGCGTTCCAAAATATCACAGGTCGAGGTCAATCAAGTTAATCAAGTTAATTGACCTTGATTTTAAAATTAAATGTATTTTGACCTTGAATGTAGTTGGTGGAGCAATTGGGACTGGAGCTCATGGTAGTTCACTCCTGTACACAGCTTCCCTCTCGGATCAAACTGTGGAGGCCCTAATCGTTGATGGTCTCGGAAATATTCGGACGATCAAATCCGAGAAGGATTTGAAGTCATTCCGGGTCCACCTCGGACTCCTGGGCATAATTCTTCAAGTCAAGTTCCGAACGATCCCGATCTTCAAGTTCCGTGCCCATAATTATGTCATTGAAGACACGATTTTGACATCAAGAGCCCTAGAAATGGCAACATCTACGGATCAAGTAATCCTGTACTGGTTTCCATCGTTCCAGAAAGTGGTGGTGGCCAACTACACGCGAGCGGAAATGAACGTTCCAGGAAATGCCCACACGAATGCCCTTATCCCACCCACAAGCGCGTCTTTTGCCTTCCTTGGAAAGCGGATGCTGGAGGTAGCCCAATCCCTGCAATCCCTCCAGTTCATGAATCTTCTCCAGTACATCAGCTTCCTGGCCCTTTTCAAAACGGTGCCAGACGTCCAACCAATTTATACCGAAGATAACCTCTTGGTCCAGAATCCAGCGGTTGGGTACTACCATCGGATGTCATCAGTTAGTTGTGTAGATGGGGGATGGGTTCAGTGTCCTTGGGCACACGGGAAGGATGGAGCCAGAGCCCTGGACAATGAAATGGCCATTGACATGAAGGACCTCCCAAGCTTCACTAACCGTGTCCGTGACATCGTCGCAAAGTCCCCTGCAGTATTTCCGTTTGAAGGGATCCTCATTCGTTTCTCGGGCTCATCTACGTCTCACATGTCCCTCAGCTACGGTCGCAACACGTGTCACATTGAGTTTTACCCGCTGGACAGGGACAACCGATATCGGGATCCAAAGGTAGGACTGGCAGCATACCAAGCCATCATGCAATCCCTCCTAAACGAGTTCTCGGGAAGATCCCATTGGGGAAAATCGGGCGCTTATTTCCATGCGGCGGAGCAGATCAAGCGGAAGTTGACCCCGGATTCCCGGGCCGCCTTCATTGCCTCGATGAAAACCTATGACCCCAATGGTCTCTTCCTAAACAATTTTGGAAAGAGGTTATTGGGGCAGAGTGAACAGGAGGATTGGGACCCTTTGGTCGTTCACTGTGCCCTACTGGATAACTGTCTTTGCTCAAAGGATAGCGACTGTGCCAGCGGTCAGAAGTGTTCCAGAATTGAGAGTTACCCCAATTACCCAGTTTGCCTATCAAAAGGTCCAAAACCTAAGAGAACAAAGTTAATCAATTTATCGTGGTACACAATATATTACGACTGATCCCAGTTGTGTGTACAGAAGCCTGTTTTGTTTTTAATTTAGTCAATTTTAAAAACCTTATGAGCTTAGTGAATTAAGAGTAAGAGTTATGTAATATAGAAATATGTAATCAAAGTAGCTAATGAATAGAGATACCCCAGAATATTTTAAGGAAAGCCTTACAATCAAGAAAGTCCACAGTGTTCTTGCAACAGACAAAGTCAGGGTCTCTCCCAGGGTCCATGGTCCGCTTGATACGGAAGACCTCGCGGAAATGCTTGAGGACGAAGGCCTTCTTTAGTACCCACCACTCAGTTGACCCTTGGGCCTTGCTCAGGGATTCCAATTCCTTTTTCTTCAGCGTTGTTCCCAGTACTTTTGCACCAAATGGAAAAACGTCCCAATGAAGTTTCTTCGTCACGACATCCACGGCGTAGCGAATATTGACTGGAGAATATTCCAAATGCCCTAGGTGAGCCTCCATATATTCGAGCCGAGCCCGCTTCCGTCCGCGCTTCTCCGCCTTGGCCTTCCTCCGCTGTTCCCTCAGTTTCCGTCGCTCCTCCACGGTTTTCAGAATGATAAATGGTTTCATCCTCTTCCGATTTCGAATTCGTTCGCGTCGCAGCTCCTCCTCTTCGTCCAATTCCGAAGCCCCGTATTCTTCGGATTCAACGAGAACTTCCGAGTCTTCACTGGAAGGACTTGCAGGTGAGTCCGTTTCATTGGAAAGTGTGGAGTCAGAACTACTGCCGGATAAATTCTTGGCGGAGGGGCAGAAATCAATGTCTGATGATTCCGAGTCGGATGTTTGTCGCTTCCGAGCCGATTCGGCACCGTGAATTAATTTCCTGGCGTCTTCAGGGATTGTATATACTGGTCTGATTCTGATCCGTCTGTACACTTTGGGTCCTCTTGGAGAAATTAGGCGTTCCATCCTAACCACGCAAGGTTTTATTAAGAGGGAATGCGTGAATTTTTCTGATAGGCGAGCCTGCGGAGGCGTGAGTTCATCGTCTGAATCCAGAATTTGACGCTTCCTCTTTGGATTCCGTTTTTCCGGGTAAAAAGGAGGGGGAGGGGGAGACAAGGACGAATCCGAGTCGGCAATTGAGTCGTCGAAGGGCGTAGGAAAGTGACACGGTGGTGGTGGCATCACGTCTCGATCTCCATCAGTATGGGGGACGGACTCCCAAACTTCGCCAGCACAAAACTGCTCTTGATTTCTAATGACATTCAAAACAGGAGATTGAACTTCAACCTCGACATCCATTGCGTTTGATTCTTCTGATTCAGAATCGATTTGAATTTCTTCAATGAGTGTTTTGGGAGGCGACACTGGCGACAGTTGGAAAACAGAAATGTTGTCGCTGTTATCGGGAGGAGCCAACTCTGTGGCCTCAGATTCTTCAAGCGCAGGAATACTGGTCTTCGACGTCAAAGCAGAAATTATGGACTTGAGCAATTGCTTGTCCGTTCCCTTTCCGAGCTTACGTATCGACCTAGCAACTGAACTCGGAAGTAATTTAGGAGATTCGTCAGTCGCTATTAACGGTGGATGTGCTTCTCCATTCTGGACCGCCTCCTGTGCCAACATCTTCTTGGTCCTGCCATTTTTCCGTCCTTTTTCAGAATCCAAGCTAGGATCCCCATCAGTTAATATTCTGCAAACAGTAAATAAAGTCAATACAAACTCTGCATGATCAGAATGAGACGCTTAAAGGAGCAGTTTACTTCATTGCCCGTTCGATTGATATCTTGTCAAAAGGGTGGTTTTCCTTTTCTTTCTTTGAAAGGACTTTCCGGGCGAGCCAATCCAAATCTGCTGTGTCGAATCTCGCCTTGCAGCACGTCCATTTGTCTTGTATTTTCTTAATTTTCAGAATACTTCGGAAATTCTCCTTCAGGAATCTGAATTTTGCTGTTCTGACGGTTCGTTTACCTCTCTTCCGCATCTTCTTGCCACTTTTGACCAATGCCTCGGCCCTAAAGGCGAATCTGACCTTTCTGGTGAATCTTTGAATAGCATAGCTAATTGGTACAGGTTCGTATGGGAGTAAGGACAGACTCTTATTATGGGCGTCCAACTTCTTTGCTTTCCTCTGTATCCCACGAAGCCTTCTAGCTTCCTTTTGTGCTTCTTTGGAAAGTCCTTTTTCCGGTTCAGGAACTGGACTTGTGGCAGACTTGACCCCATTTGTGGAATCCGGATCGACGACGGCGACGGAGACGATAGTGGGTTCGCCTCCGCTAATGAATGATTGATCAGCTGGGGTTAAGCAGTTGAAACAATTGCAACCGGGTGCGTGGCCAGCTCCATCCAATGCCATTCTGGGATGAAGTGTCCGCTTAATGAGGAACGACAAGTTGCACACTACTGTACTAATCGTGGACATACTCTACATCAAAATCAAACAAAGAATTTTGAGCAAACCTTTTGCAAAATTCGTGTTTTAATGTTAGGTTGGGTTGATATCTTAAGGCCAATTCTTACCTTCGAGGTTATCTGGAGAAATTAATCAATGATTTTATTTAACGCACGAACCAATTAATTTAAGTCCCTCCACTTTCTACCTAGCACGAACACTGAGCTTGAGTGTAAAATCGCTGATGGATCGGTGGTGACCGATCGCTGAAACAAAAGTTTTCAATTCGCGGCAAAAATTTTTTAACTAACTTGTATTTTTTTCCCCATTTACACAACCCGCCGCCGCCGGTCCCTTCCTTTATGCCCTTTTGTGCCTTCGTCTCGTCTCCAATTTCCTTCTTGCTAATTTCCATGTTGTCAAAATTGTCGGATTTATTTTCAACCGGAAGGCTGAACGGACGACGAAGTGAGCAAGGTGGATTAAAATAAGCGATTGTGGTTGTGAATTGATAAGCTAAGGTAAGGCAAGGCTTTCAGAGGCTTGAGATCAAAGCTGAGGTGAGGTCATGTCTTCGGATAATGGAGAACAAGACGGTAGTATTGCTGGAGTCGTCGGAGATGAGGTCCAACAACGATCAGATGAGTTGACGATAAAGCAGCAGGAAGTCATCGACAAAGAAGTAAGTTTTATATAATATTTCTTTAAGTTAGACAAATTAATTGGTCAACGAATTGTGGAACTCCATTCTTTCAGATTTCGGAAAACATTCCACTTGTTGGGAAAAAGGTGGACATCCTGGAATCTCTTCTACCGGAGTATTCGACGGACCCTGTGTACCACGATAAGGTCATTAAACTCAACGAAACGTATAGTCACCTCCGCAGAATGAGGCCCGATGGTAAGTTCTAACTGAAAAAATAGTTGCCCGTTATTACTAAAAACAGATTTACTAGAATGTTATTTAATATATTTCCAGGAAATTGTTTTTTTCGGGCTTTTTCCTACAAATGCCTGGAAAAACTCATAGGAAAACCGGAAGAAGCTAAATTATTTCGTACAAAAGTTGAGAAGAGTCGTGAGAAGCTGACAACCGCTGGCTTTACGCAGTTCACTATAGATGACTTTTACGAGCAACTAATTGAGGTTGGTCGTTGGTGTGCCTACGCGGTTCAAGTTCCCAACTCATATTTCATTGAGACTATTTCCTTTCGCAGATGGTGGATAAAGTAATTGGTGGCCAGGATGCGGAAGGCTTGGAGCGTGACTTTGAGAATGTCCAATTGGCAGAGTACCTGGTAGTTTATCTTCGAATTCTTACATCTGCCGAGCTCAAGAACTCTGCTGACTTTTACCAAAATTTTATAGAAGGAACAACGCTGGAAGAGGTAATTCACATGCAAAATAAGTTTCATTAGCCTAATGCGTTGTGTGTTTGTTTCTGACTACTTTTCTTTTTTTCAGTTTTGCCAGCTTGAGGTTGAGGTAAACCTTGACAATCCATCCTATCTATTTGAATCAAAATAATAAAGTTACATCATTCATTTTTTTTTCCTTGTTCCTAGCCCATGTCCAAAGAAAGCGATCATCTTCAAATCGTAGCCATTACTGCCGCCTTGGAATTACCCGTACGAGTTATGTACATGGATCGAGGGCTTGGGTATACACGCACATCAGCTTTCAGCCATGCTATCATTCTAAAATTTATCTCTGCTAATTTGTTTGTTATTTAGAGCAATACACGACTTCCCAGAGGAGGAAGGAAAGGTCCCTTCAATCCACATGCTTTATCGTCCTGGTCACTACGACATTCTGTACCCGAAAAAAGGATGAAATAAGCGTCACATCATTACATCATCTGAACCTCTGAACGTCCATATCTACCAACATCAACCGAGCAACCAGTCACACTCGAGCGGCGAATGCAAGCTGAAACCTCGTATATGAACCCATAATATAATTAATTCGTATAACTTTTCAAGCACTAATTTATTATAATTGCATTATAATATTCCATAATTATTAAAATATTAACTTATTTAGTACTAACCATCTTCTCCATGACAGCACTTGTTTTCATCAGGTATTTATTACAAAGTTATGCAAGTAATTTAGCTGTGAGTGTCTCTTGGGTTGATTGGCTTTCTTCGACAAATCGAAATTTACCTGTACAATTTAGATTCCAAGGAATGACATTGATTTTCTAGCGTTGCTCGGTATCATGGTAGGTTCCAACATTTTGGTTCCCATCCAAACACCTCCAGTTCGTCCGACAACCCCCGATTCGAAAATCTCCCGCCCCACGACTCAATTTGGAGACAAGCGGCAGGTTAATGGAATTTTGGATCTTCCTGAACGGGTAACCTAACCAAAATTTCGGAGCAATTCATTCATTTATAAAATTAAAGGAATTGATGAATGAATTCAGGTTCGAGTAAAAATCCTGGGGTATCTCACCTACGAAGAACGAAACGTTGCCCAATTGGTGTGCCGGACATTCAGGAATGAAATGCGCATGCGAGTTGGTCTCCACTCACGTCTCTCGGAATCATCCAGGAAGGGTCTTCTCTTCTGCCGTGACGTCTTTATGGAAACAATTACAGTTGGACGGTTAGCCAATTTAGTTATCCAACCAATATCCAAGTTATGTTGACATAAAATACGATTGGCGTTTGCTTCATTTAGGTACATTGAACCAACGCTTTCTCCAGCGCAAATTATCGTAAGCTTGACTTATATTATTTAAAAATATCTAATTGAGCGCAGTCATTGGTCGTTCTCATATTTTCCATTTACAATTCTAGGGTCGTCCGGACACGGTGAAGAATCTTATTTTTGAGGAACCAATTTCCATTTCTCATTTAGACGCCATCATATCCCGCTGTAATCGTGTGGAAACCGTTGTCGTCGCGGCTGCGCCACTTGAGTCTCTAACCATTCGGCCACATTCGGCCGGACTCTTCAACTCCTCTCGTAAGATTTTCTAACAGTCCGAACTAATTGGCTATAACTTCTCCAGCGTTTCTTTTTTAGTCCCAAGGTTGACACTGCCCGATAGCTTGAGAAATTGGGAAACGATTGCCAAGGAACCTGTCCGGCTAGAATGCCTACGGGAATTAAGTCTCATCCTTCCAGGGAGAAAGGCCATTTTCTACTTCCAGAAGCTTCTGGCCGTTGTCACTGGAGAGAACCTCCAAAAACTCTCCCTCCGAATTGGTAGTGAGAATGACAGAGTGGACAGTCGACAAATCCATACTCGAATTCTTCATCTCCTCAAGAAACTAGGGAAGCTAACCCACCTTTTCATTTCCACCATGCCTGGACCCTTCAATTCCCCAATCCCAGACTCTGCCTACTTCCTTGGGTGTCCAAAGGTTGAAATAATTGCACTCTCCAGAGCAATCCAGTTGAAGGCGATCGTCCTCACGGAACCCTCCCCGATTTACCAAATCTGGAACATTTTCCTATCTATGCAAAGGCGACTCCAAATTTTTCAGGTCAGGGAAACTGTGACTCCGTAATCTTGTTTTCAATCATCCATCATTTGTTCCAGGTCTTGCATCTTATGCCTCTCAAAATCCTAACCCCCATCATTAGCTCCAATGTTCACACGCTTCGCAAGGTATTACTCAAATGTTGACTGTATCTGAATTACTAATTGACTTCCAACTGCACGCGGAGGTGGCCATCCGTGTTCTGCTGTGGCAAAAGGACAGTCCACAGCTACCCCTCACCATGGAAGTTTTCCAAAACTGCGAGGTTCTGGAGGAACTGATGATTGACCTCAGCGGTGACTCCCGAGGAAGCGAAGATGGTGACCCACAATTTACTCAGTTTAAAATGCGCGCTCAGCAGGTGCCTAATCGCCCGTTTCATTCCAAGGGATGCCGAATGTGGTTCTCCTCCGTAAACTCCCGAGGTCACTCCGCATTCTCGCCCTGCAGGAATGCGCTTTCCTCACTTTCGATTTACTCCAAATGCGAAAAGACCACGAGAAGCTCGAGTCCATTGGCCTTGTTTGCAAGAAGGGTCGCTTGTCGGGCTTTGGGGTCACGCACCGTGCCCTGCTCCATTTACTCCGCTATCCGAAGTTGAACGAACTCCTCGTCGCCGAAATTCGCGTAAACGAACGGGACAAGTTCGCCCTCCGGAAAGTGAAGAAAGTCCTAGGATCAAAGCTGAAACTGAATCGAACTGGATTCTACCTTCCGCATCAGAAACAGGAGAAGTGTCGTTGGATCATTGGACGAAACGGGACCTGCCTCTTCCGCTTTGTCTCCACTTGGGGTATTGTCGAGTAACGTCCAGTACTCTCCCTGCCGAGTTACAAAATTCCAAAGTGATAAAAAGTTTATTAGTAACGCTTAACTGAAGTATATAAAGTGAGACTTAATTTCGCGTATTCAATGAGAATGAGACCAAATGGGAACTAGAATTTCGGTGTAACACTTGCAGAGAGTATGTCTCATTAGACATCACCTAACGGTTCCACCAGCATCAAATCCATTTCATATCCAACAAGAAATTTTTTATCTTTATCCAATCAGTAGATGAGACTGTAATTGGGCATTCGCGGAGCTCTCCCCCTAGGAGTGACGTTTTGTAAGTGAGATACTCCCGAGGCTCCATGCTTAAGTTTTGACAAAGCTGGAAGACAAGTTTGAACATGTAGAGCATAAAAGACTAGAACAAGATTTGAAATTTGATCTTACCTGGATTTCGAGTGGGATAAGAAGCCATACGGATTGTTTGTTAACGATTTCAGCAGTATATTGGACGCCCAAATCCTTTGGTCCGCCTTCCTTTTGCTGGAACAAGTCGTCCGGGCTTCTTTTGTTTTCCGTGAGTTGTCGTGATGTAGGCTGAGCGAATGGCGATCCCACGGAGTTTGAGCTGGTACCGTCGCAGGAGAACTGCGGGGGTATGGGACTTTTGACGGGAGAGAAGGGGTCGTCGGCGCCGGCGCCGCTTTGCCTGGAAAAGAGGTCAAAGTTGACAGAATGCGATTTCTGGTTGATGTAAAACTAAACTGTGGGCAACTCACAGCAGCGGTTTCATCTCGGAGAACTGGGGGTTCTTCGTCATCCTCGTTCGACTCTCCTATTTTCTTAAAGGACAAAGAACCAGTCCCGAAATTAAAAAAAAGTGCTGCATTGTTACCCCAAAAACAAATAGCCGCCAGTGCCAAATTTCGTACCTCTTCAACTACTGGAGTAAGGCCACTAACACCAACCTTCAGACTTTTCCTCGCTCGGAAGTTCTCGTATTCAGCTGACAATCATGTAAGAAATCAGTTGAAGCTGGACAATAAAAATGTTGACAAAACCTGGACATACCAGCATCCTGAATACGTGTGACTCCATTTCGTCTGTATTTGTATAACTCCTGGAGTCGGAAGCGTAATTCCTTTTCTTTGACCAAGTTCTGTATAAAGTGATGATGCTCGAGGGATGTATGGAACTGAGCAAAGGGTTTGAACTTCTCAAGCATCTCCCTAGACAATGTGAGCAGAAGTGTTCAGTAGTTTAGTGGTTTCCTGCATTTGCGCATGTAAAAATAAAAAAAATTGAATTCCTGAACTCACTTTTCGTATGCCTGGAATTTCTTGCCCGTTGTCTGTCGATCTTTCTTGAAAAAATGAGCTACTAATTGAAAATCCCGAATGACTCGCTTCCTCCTAACACGCTCTCGAAGACGGCGACTGTACATATCCACCAAGGCCAACTTCAGAGCTACTCGGCAACCAATGAAGTAACTGTAGAATTACAATTAACAAGAGTTTTATTGAAATGTGGTCACTGACCAACTTCAGCTTCTTCATCTTCAGGATTGAACACAAGTTGGGATACAAGCTTCTCTGCATCGTTATCATACTCCTAAAAAGATACAAAAGGTGAGTTGGTTAAATTGTACAGCAGCGAAGTGGGAATACATTTTTTAGTAATTACCTTTTCATAATCATCGCGTTTGGGCATATAACCTAGCTGTGAAACCTAATTGAAATATGAAAAAATTAACCTCCATCTAATTCCCCAAGTATTGGCATCGGAATTGTTTACCTCCTCAGAACCAATTTCGAGTTCCGGAAGCTTTCGGGTGAGAGTAGGTGAAAGCGGTCCAAAGTCTACAACGGTTTTATCTATTGGTCGCTGGATCTTCTCACTCTTACTCACATCCGCCCACGTTTTGCCCAGATTCCCAACAACAAATCGCTTGACATATTCTTCCTTTGATTCTATTTAAAAAATCCACTTAGACACAAAAGAACAACGGCTATTCAAACTAAACTAAACTGAGGCAATGTCTCGCACCTTGAGCACTCTTGGAATCGACAAACTTGCTGATGTCATACCAATTCCCAAAGCCATATTGCTCAATGGAATCCAGCAACCGGACTTGTTCCTTTGCTGTCCAATTTTGTCTGGAGGATGAAATGGGGAATGAATGGATCCCTCCTGAAGATTCCTACAAAAAAAAATTATTCCCAATGAAACTCTGTCTTTGCAGATTTAATACAATTAAAAGTGCTTTTTTTAATTTCACATTCACTTACAAAGAAGTGGTAACCGTGATCAGCTTTGTGAGTTGTGCCTGATGAGAGGGTGATTTCTGCTCCAAGTCCGAAACACTGAAATTTTTATAGGACATACTTATACCAGCTTGTAAATGAATCGCCTGGTTAATCTAGTATGCATCTCAGCCCGAGATGCTATTGGCTGGTAACCTTACCTCTGTGCACAGTCGTAATTTATTTGGACATACTGAGCATTCTATGCCAAGCCCAGCTATGTCTTGTTGACACGACGCACACGGAACTTGTCGGAACAGTTCATCAGCTGGAGCAAACATGTCGACCGACAGGCTACACTCACAGCCTTATCCAGCTTGTCGGAATGTTGAATAGGAGTGTAGGACGGAAAGTGATTGATTAATCAACTAAAAAATTAACGTAAATTAATGACAGAAATAAACTAAATAAACAAACCCTCTCTCCATTTTATATTTTGATTGATGAAAGAAAGAGTCATCCAGAAATCCAAAAATTCGCGGGCAGGGCGTTTTTAAGAAAATCCAACTCAACTCAACCACTGTAAACTAGAGGATAATATCCTCATTTTCCTTCAAACTCCCAAGGAATTCCACTTCCACATTAGCCTGGTGAACGCTCTCTTGTCATCTCGTGTGTGTTGATTACTTTAAAAGTAAGTTCATTTTCCAATCCATTCCAAGTACTCTTAAGTTAAAT
The DNA here is from genome assembly GCA_034694825.1 of Anurida granaria. Lineage (NCBI taxonomy): Eukaryota > Metazoa > Arthropoda > Collembola > Poduromorpha > Neanuridae > Anurida > Anurida granaria. The sequence continues at coordinate 25,371 of JAQIWD010000264.1, forward strand.
TTATCAACCACTTAAAATTGCCATGTCTAACCCCCCGCATTTTTCTGGGGCAAGAAGATTCCGTGGAAGAGTGGTTTGGTTGATTTGGCCAATTCCTGCGAAAACGACAACATTTGGTGTTTGATGATTTTATTTTCGGATTTAATTTTTCGGGGTGTATTTTCAGGGTTCGTTTTTTGGATACGGGCTTTTTTAATGGGATTTTGTGCCACTTCTGATGTAGAATCGTGAAAACGTTCGTTATAACTAACTATAACTTGTGAAATGATTTGAATTCTACAGTAATAACTTTTTTTTTAATTGTAATCGCAGATGCAACAAGGACGAGTGTCATCATGTCCACCCACTTCATAGCGTTCCTACTCCTCAAAAAGTTTACAAGTGGGGTGACATTCCACGAATTAGTTTTTGCGACTGATGCCCTTTCCCAAGAGGTTCGCAGAATTCATAAGCATGACATTGGTTTCACTGGGAAGCCGCTTGGCATCGTGGATCGAGCTGTGAGCGACCGTTTTGAACACGCCAACCCCGACTACT
>JAQIWD010000265.1:0-25832 GCA_034694825.1 Anurida granaria
CCATGAAAATCAACTTTTTTGAACCCACACCCCATGAAAATCAACTTTGGTGAACCCACACCCCATGAAAATCAACTTTTTTTTGATCCCACACCCCATAGAAATAGACTGTATTCATCTCACACCTCCTTAAAGTGAATATTTCAAGTTAATTAGTTGTATTTTATGGTTAATGATTAATGAAGCTATTTTAGTAGTTTTTAATATTTTTAGGTTTGAGCTGAGCCGAGCTGCCCATTTCTGAGGGGTGTGGGGTGTGGGGTGTGGGGTGTGTTTTTTAGGAAGACCCAGGATTAATGGTGTTGAATCATCAATAATTTCTAAAATCTTTTGTTAATTAGTTTTTCGATTTATTTGCTAATCATTTTGTTGCTTTTCTTCAAGGACGTGCTGCAGTGTCCATCGATATCGTCATTCTTCAGCCAAAGCTAAAGGACCGTGGATTTGGAGGACGAGGATTCTAACGAGTTGCAGTTACGTAAACCTCAATTTTTGGAAATGGATAAACTCCGACGATATCTCAGCAATGGCGATGGGGACCAGAACAGTCAAGGAGAAGATGGCGGAATCACTGAAATCATGGACCGCCCAAACCAATTTGGCTTGAGCTATTCAACACGGATTAAAGGATTCATAGGCTGCTTCGTTCTGGGCTTCCTATTCTCCTTACTAGGATCCATGATGTTATTTTCCCTCAAAACAAGGCCATTTGCTATATTTTATACACTGGGGAGTATACTAGCAATTGGAAGGTATGGTTAATCAGATGGAATATGGCAGCTTCGAGTGGATTAATATGAATGCGACAGGGTTTGACTTTCTTATTTTTGCAGCACTTTGTTCTTAATGGGTCCATGGAAGCAGATAAAAAGGATGTTCGCACCTACGCGAGCCATTGCAACGGTGGTCATGCTGTTGGCCTTGATCCTAACACTTGTCGCCGGCTTGCACGTAAGAGGCCTATTGCAAAGTACTTTTCAATAACTGAGTTCAAATTAGTCGTTTAGCAATATAACAATTTTTCTTGAATTTGCAGTGGCAAAAAAGTGGCCTTACCCTCTTGTTCATTATCATCCAGTTTCTGGCGATGACTTGGTACTCACTTTCCTACATTCCCTACGCCCGTGATGGTGTCAAAAAAATCCTAGGTGGCCTTATCTGAAAGTAATCAAGGTAAATTAAGGAAACAAAGTTTAAGGACAGGAACCTAATCGCATCGTGTTCCATACGGTCGTCATACTGTGAATCGGGTTTTAACTACTAAACTTATGAGCACTTATTCGACACAAAGTACAATAATTCGTCATTTCGTAAATTGAAACCTAATCGAAACGGTTCGTGATTGAAATTCTTCCGGTTATTGCAGATAAGTGCTAAAATAACAATAAGATTGATTGTTGAACAATAATAATTAAGGTCACATAATATTGATATTGTTGCGCATGCGATCGAACCTTTGTTAACTACCTACCACCTGAAGGGATCGTTATATTATTTTTTGATTTAATCTATTTACGAGCGGTGGCGGTCATAATTTATTATTTAGTTTAATGTTCAACAAAACAGGTACTATAACGTTCTGCACAATAAATGTGGAGACGCAATTAGTAATATTGATCCATTTGTGTAGCCTTTCTATCGGAATTACTTAGCAAAATATTGGATTGCTTCGCTGGATAACTCGGCGCCGCTGCTGCTGGAGTCCTTCCAGTTTTTGTTTCAACTCAATCAGGATTTCATCAATGTTATCAGGGGAAGGTCTTCCGATTGAGTGATGACTGTGGTTGCTTCCTCGGAAGTGATCATTCCGTTGTAGACCTGGAACGTGGGGCAGCCCATGTCCGGTTTGGCGAAGCTGCTGCTGGGCCAGCATCTCCCGCTTGTGCAGACAATCCCGTGTGTGCAATAATGGAACGAATTTCATTTTGATTTCAGCTGGAAGCGTCTTATCGTCAGGGTCCATTGGGGAAACCCGGAAGTAACGCCTGGAAAAACTTTTCGTCACTACGAGTTCTCACGCCACATCTTGAGATAATTTTCATACCCGTTGCGACAGTAGACTGAAATCTGGGTCAGGATGAAATTTTGAATGCAATTCAATATCCAGTTGTCACTAACAAGAGACTCGAGTTGAGAGATTCCTTCAATTCTACTGGATAATCGGACAAATTCCGCCTTTTCATCCAGCTCCTGCAATTTTAACATCAAATGCCTTGTTTATATTCCAGATCTTGCTAAGCATCCCACCTTGGATGCATGTCCAATTTTTTCACTTACCCGAACATCTCTTACTGCCAGCGCAATCAGAAGATTCGTCACAGCAATTCCAAAGACGACGATGAACGCGAGGTAGTAGAGGTGCGTCCCGATGGAATACTCCAGGATATCCAGCCGCGGTTCATCAGTGGGGTTGAAAACGTTTCCGTACTCACGGTCGCCCATCATCAGGAGGAAGAGACGCAGGAGCGTCATCGGGATGTTTTTGAAGTATGAAGACTGAAAACACAAATGCATCAATCTCCGTTAATTGATCACCCATTGGTCCAAATCTTTTGACTTGCCTTTGGAAACAAGATGGCGAATCCGAATGCAAATGCGATGACCAGGGATGAAAACGCAATGATCACCACAATCACATTTTGTAACACCTGAAAACATTTCGCAAACATTGTTAATTTTTCCACAGTTTTAAGCGATTCATTTTAGCATCCGTCACCGTTAAGGGAACATTTAACGAACCTTTGCGAACATCCTGATATAAGCTCCATAGACCGGAAGTTGACTCAGATGCCAGAGCGTTAGGATCCAGGTGTAGAAGACGCCAAACTGAAATGGATTAACCAAATGACATTATGGGGTCACAGGGGTCGGAAGTGTCACTTTTCACGACTGCTTACCGCTGCGGCAAAGTACTGCCACTGCCAGAATTCGTTTAAAATCCCAAACGCTGGGAGAATATTAAGCGTCACCATCCCAATCAGAACCCACCGCCCCAAATTCAGCCCCGTCGTGCAGTAACTCCGACAACTGTGAACCAAGGTGTAGAGGCAGGAAACGAGCATGAAGCCAACCCAGGAAGCGATGCAAATGGCCACAATGAATAATTCCAGTTCAGCGTCACACGTTGCTCCTTGTGACGCTTCAGCTTGTGTGCCTGTCTCATCATTGTAAGGGCACTGGATAAGGTACAACTTGAAAATGAAATAAGTGTAGAGGATGGCCAGGATAGTCTGGAATTGTACAACAAATCATGAATGAATCGACCTCAATTTGACCTTGTCACCAAAGAATTTCAGGGACTAGGAACGTACGTAGAAGCAGCGAATGAACCAAAACCGTTTTCGGACGTATCCCCATTTCAAGTGGAGGAAGGCAGCGGTCACAGGATGGGTCAAAAGGGCTTCCCTTACGGGTGGACTGCATTTAAGAAATGACTGAACCATGGCCATTTCAGGTTGAGGTTTGGGGCGCTTCCTTCTTGGGGCTTCTTCCTTGCTCTCATACGCTGATGACGCCTTCGCTTCCTCTTCCAGTGTAGACGGGGGAGGGGCTTGAAGGAGGACCCTGAAATGTTCACATCTCATTCACCTTTTCATACAACCATATGCAATCAGAGTAATCTCTTATTAAACTTACTTGAAATCAACCTTTAATTTGGAATTATCGTCATTGTCATAAGCGACGCTCTGATCCAGCAAATGGGTCATGACTTCTGGAACTTTCTGAATGATCAACGATGCCGTGCTGATCTCATTGCACCTGTAAACATAGCAATCCTTCATACTCAATCAGCCATCTGCGCTCTCCGCTGGACACATCCAATGAAGCAGGCTTACGTTTGATGAATTTCCGCTCCATGCTCAATCATGACCTCAACGACCTTGTGGAACGAGTTTCTAACAGCGTACGATAGCGGCGTCTCTCCCTTCACGTCTTTAATTTCCAGATTCCCTTTTGCTCTTAGCAGCAATTCAACGCATCTCGCTCGCTTCGTATCACAAAAGTCACAGTGGCATCCTAAAAATGAAGCGACAACACCATGACATGACATGCCACAATTCACTTAATTCACGTTCTTACCTCCACTAACAAGCCAGTGGAGCGCAGTTCTCCGGAAGCGATCCATAACATTTGGATTTGCATCCGCTTCCAGCAGAAGTCGAACCGAATCTGTGTCCACCCTCTCACTGGCAATATGCAACGCCGTGAATCCTTTGTTGTCGTGCATGTCTACGACTTCCAGAATCTCCTCATTCTGGAGCAGTGTCTCCAGGTACTGCGTATTGCCCTGGAGGACAATCGCTATCAAATGCTCCAGGAGTTCTCGACTCCCTTCGTCCACAATCGTCCCGTTCCTTTCTGCAGAGGGGTAGCCACGGGCGTGAGGCGTCGTCGTCCGAGCCGTTAGTGGGATTCGTTCCTCCATGACGCTGATTTTGGCTCAAATCCTTACTTTTGTGCCAAAAATCTTTTACCACTACTTCAAATTTTACTTCCAGGGGTTCCAGATCAACAGCGTCGGGAAGTGAGGGCAAGTCTAAGCTTCTGCTGATCAAATCCTTCCAATTGTGCCTGTCTTGAACACCCTTACCCCCGTTCTCCAGCTCCCGTTGAGATCCTATTCCTACTAGATTGCAATTAAATCCATGGCAGAGTAAAGACGGGGGCATAGGGATTAGATTACCTATTTTTAGCTCTTCGATCTCCCCAGTAGTGAGTGATGATGATGATGGTGGACGAACAGATAACAATTATCCAAGGACTACTTAATGCACATGGGGCATTATCAAATCTCCTCTAAAAGCCCAAGTGACACAAATCTGTTTTCCTTCACTAGAATCTCATCTTCAAACTTAAGCCTCTTCTGCTCCTTATTTTCCTGTGCACAATCGGGCCTTGATGCTCTAAAGCCTAAAGTGTTGTCAAGTCTTATGCAAAAACTGGTTTGGCTTCAAATTCACTTTGTTTTCAGTTAAAGCGTGGTGAATTAATCCCTTCTCATTGTCATTTGCAAGCACGGAAGAATACAAACCTCGCAATTTGGGAGAAAGATGAAAACCGGCATGCTAAAGCAGGGGAGGGGTATTAGATACACAGAGCTTCACTGTAAGCAAAAGTACTTTGGGGGTCACAAATGGTAATCGGTAATGGTTGTTGTTATTACAAAATGGCCAACCTTGAAACCTCCTGATGCTAATGATGGGTGAAATTATGAGACGCTTCTCCTCACACTTGCGTTTTCGCTTGTCATTTTTCATTCTCAGACACTTCTGACTCTTTTCCCCCCATGAAATAAAGGTGAATGTGTGGTGCGAAGCATTTTAATGCCCGGATTTACACCTCATTCAGTTTTCCAACGTTTTTCAGTGTTTTTCAGTGCTACTCAATGAGTAGTACTCATTCTTGAAAGTTATGAATGTTGGAGATCGGCAATGAAAAGACGAAGGGACATCAACAGTTTTTTGTGCGAGACAAGAAATTGCTTTGTGTTTTCTTTATTGCTGTAGTTAACTCGAGTCAAATTAAGAATCCACAATTTTAGAGCCTAATCCTACTGTATTTGTACCAATGAGGAAACCAGAGCTGTAACAGTTAAATCCAGGTGGTTTAGTCAATGGTTGCCAATCCAATTCCATTAGTAATCAGTCGTGATGAGTTTGTGTGTAGGGGTTTGTACTGATGGTGGATGAGATTTATGCACGGACACAGACGGTTGGAACGTCAATGGTCATCTGCTTCATCATGTAGTCGGCAAAGGGTGTTGGGTTGGCCTTCTGGAAGCACTTGAAGCTAACCTCCTTCTGCATCGTGTTCTGTGCCCAGCATCCAGAAGCGCATTGGTGGATTGGCTTCTCGGAGTAGCAGATGCCGACTCCTGGGAATCGCTTCACGATACGCTCACGGACGTTGCACTCATCAGCCACAATTTCGGAATCGAATTTGGTGTATTCCTCAGAGACCAACTCGTTGATTTCGTTAATCATCAAAGGAACGTTGTGGGTGGAGTGGTGGACGCAGTCAGCGTTTTCCTTCTCAATGCGGGCCTTGATTTCTGGGCGGATTTGGCATTGGCCGCGGCTCTCATCGGCGTTCAATGAATCGAAGGAGTAGGAAGCGACGAGGAGTTCTCCGTTGCTCAATGGGCAGTTCTTTGGGCTCCTCATTTCAGCGTTGGATTCGTAATCAGCGTTTCCGCAGATTCCGCAGAGACGGTTCTTGAGGTCATTGTGTCCGTAGAGGGCAACTCGGACTCCGTCAGTGGCAACCTTAACACGGCGGGAAAGGACTTGGACTCCTCCGTTCATCATCAATTCAATGGTGGCAATGAGTTCATGGGTTTGTGGGTGGTGGATCCTCTTGGGGAACTCAGTGACGACCTGGTTGTTCCACATGACCTTGAAGTTTCCTTTGCGGAGACCCAAGAAGGCGGTCAGGGGCGTTATGATGATCTTGTTCTTTCCTCCGAGGAGAACGGTGACAATCTTGCGCTCAGAGTGGATATCCTTGACAAGGACGGCCATTGGGTATTTTCCAGTGCAGTCTTTGGTGAGGAGGTGGGTGCAGCCAGTGACAACTTTCTCTCCGAATGTGTAGGTGACGTTGTCGAAAGTTGAGACGTGCTTGCCTTCAACGGTGCAGGATTCTGTAAATTGAAAAACTGGAATTTAGAACCACTTCCTGTGTTACAAAAATTTAATTTTATGGACTTACGCTCAGAGTAGAATCGGAACGTACGGTCTCGGATGTTTTCCATGGGGGTCTGCGTGATGGTGAATGGAAGGATGGTCTTGGCCCAGGTGTTGGTCTTGACATTGCGGAATTCAACGTGCTCAGTTGGCTTGATCAAGTGGAATGTGACGAATTCCTTGTTTGGGGTCATTTCCCAGTGCATCTTCATTTTCTTCTCGCCCAAAAGTTCTCCTTCGGGGAATCGGTTGTGTTGGACGTAGTTGTACCAGTAGGCCTTGAGGAAGTCTTCCATTTTGTAGGTAACGTTCTTGAACCAGACTGGCATCTCGGTGTATGCCAATTCAACATCGGCAACGTTGAGAGCTGCGGCTTGGTGCTCGCTGACCCAGAGACAAACTGGTGAGCTGAAGAATCCTTTCTTTTCATCCTCAATGCACTTCATGGCCTCAGGGGACTTGGTCATGGCCCATTCGGTCATTTTCTGTCCACGCTTCCATTGGGCGGTAGCCTTGACATGGTGTGGCATCTGGTTGCAGTTTTGTCCGAATCGGAATTGGGTGTCCTTGGTGAGGACGAGGTCCTGGGCGAGGAGTCGCTTGCGGAGGACGAGGAGCTCACGGGGGTTGGCCCAGGTTGGGACTTCCCATTTGCTGAGGACTTCGAAGCATTGTTGGACTTGTTGGCTCTCGACGTGGGAGTCGATCATGTACTCGCGGATGGCGACCAAGGACTCAATGGTTTCTGGGAATTTGGCAACGGCTTCCTTGCAGGCTTCTCCAGCGACAAGTCGGAGGTTGAATTTGCCATGGATTCCGTTGGAGTATGCCCAGTGGGCCAAGTAGTGGAAGGTGGATGGGGTTCCCTTCACAAGGATCTTCTGGATTCCGGTGGTAGAGGTCAATGGGCGAATTGGGTTCTTCTTTCCGATGAAAGCGGCGACAAACACGTTCTCATCTGGATAAAAAAAGTTGGCGACATTAGTAACCCGTTCCCAATTGGACAATTTCCAGAAAATGGGACAAATCTTACCTTTTCCAACATGTTGCTCCTCGGTGATGTGTTCCTCGGAAGTTTGGGTGAAGATGGTTTCAACATTCTCAACGTTCTTACGGGTCCACCACCAGTTTCCACCAACAACAACGGCGAAGGTCTTGGTCTGGGATTGAGCCATGTCCAATTTGAAGCTGCGCTTGGCCCAGTGGGTAGATGGAGCTCCCAACCATCCAAGATGGAACCAGGTCATTGGGGTGCTAAATCGGGTGAAGAAGTTCATCCATTGGCTTCGTCCTTCGGCCTCAACGGTGAAATCGGATTCCTCCTGGAGGCGGAAGGAAAGTCCAAAGGATTTCTCTCCCCATCGTCCCTCGTTCTTGTATGGTGTCTCCAAGACTCGGACGGCCTTGACGCGACCAGCCTCGACGTGGTTGATTGGCCAGCACTCATCGACAATGACGGCGGTGTATGGAACACGGTGGACGGTGATCAAGGAGAGTTCAGAGTTTGGTGTCTGCTCTTGGATGTGGGTTGGCGTGATGGCAACGGTGATCTGGTTCCTTGGGGCCTTGCGGACGAGGGCACGGAAGGGGAATTGGGCAACCATGTGGTTTTGGAGACCAGTCTCGTACTTCTTGTTCAAGAATGGAACCTTGACGCTGAGCTTGTCGTGCGTCTTCCAGGTATAAACTGGGTGGAGCTGAAATTCGAAATTAAAATTTAGCACCCCAGCATAAGATGGAAATTGGGAGAAATTATGAACTTACTTCAGCTTGGATTTGGAAGTCCTTCATGTTCTCTTCAGTGGCCAATTTCAAGTTTCCACGGATGGAAAAGTGGACGGGCATGCGATGCTTGTAGTTCAATGGAAGTCCAAAGATGGATGGGAATTCCTGAGTGTACTCAGCAAGACGAAGAGTCTTTTGGAAGTTGATTGGAAGGCCTTGGTGCAATTTGGGGAGGAGTTCTCCCATGATGTTCTTGGTCCATTGCTCAATCATTTCCTTGTTGACGGTGATGAATCGTTCCATTTCATCGCGGATTTTCAAGTAGAAGTATCCCTCAACCTTTTCCTGTTGTTTCCTGTCCTTGATTGACAAAAGTTCGTGGATCTTGGCCAAATCCTCATGGGCTTCCTTATCAGCCATTGATGGTTGGATGAATTGTTCAGCAAGATGGGTCAAGAGTTTCTGGAGCGTGTTTCCGTAGACGGTGAATTCAAGTGGGTTTGATCCAAGTCCGTGCTCACCTCCGAATTGGTAGAAGTTGCGGTAGTAAATCATGTTTGGAACAATGGAGTCCTTGGAGCCAAAGTACTCAAAGTGGGAGAAATACCCGGTAAGGAATTCAGTCATTTGGTTTCCGTTGAAGATGCTGCGGGAGCTTTGGTATCCGAGCGTCACTGGCTTGCAGATGGAGAGAACTTCACGAGCAATGGTCTGGATTCGGTGGTGGACTGGGTGGATTGGCTTCTCAAGGGCGGCCATGCTCTTCAATGAGTGGTAGATGAAGCTGTGGACTTGGCGAGAAACTGGGAACCAGGTCACTGGAGATTAAAAACGTCGCAATTAGTCCACTGTACATTACTTCATGGAAATTACAAATTACGACTTACAGTAAGCGAGTTGCTGGAAGATGGTCTTGTCAGCAGCGCTGGAGTGGAAGATGAGCGTGATTGCGGCCATTCGGACATCGGGGTGTTCTCCTTTATCCATAGCAGCGGCCAAGAGGATTGGCATAACTTTGCCTTTGACGATCTTGTGGGTCAAAATGTCACTAGAATAAGGAGGAAAGCTTGGGATTATTTTCAGATTCTAAAATTCACAACTTAATTTTAGTTTGAAATTTAAACTTACTGGGCGTCACGGTCGACGATGAGCTTGTGGTGAACGTCTTGGGTCTCTTGGATAGAGCGAGCGATGATCATGTGCTTGAGGGCAAAGATGACACGGGTCTTGACGACGGTGTTCTGGACGTTGTCCATGTAGCGCTGGATGACTGGAAGAGTGGCTGGGTGTCCAATGTTTCCGAGGGCAGTCAAGTAGACCAATTTCCAGTGGGTGAGTTCAGTCTGTTCTTCAGTCTTAATAATGCGTTCGAGTTCCTTGACAAAGTATGGAAGGAATTCCTGCTCAACGACTTGGGCATCACAGAATTTTCCGTAGAGGGCAACTGGGTAGCGGGTGTTGCGGATTTGCGTATTGACGCAAGCCTCATAGATGATGGTGGAAAAGGACAAGATGGCGGTGGTCTTGGCTTGTTTCTGTCCACGGAGAACTTCGGATTGGAGAAGGTGGAAGTATTCCTTCAAGAGCTCAACAGTTGGTGTGCGGATGTACATTGGGAGGGTCATGAGGATTCGTGAGACTTCATCTCCAAAGATTTCTCGCTTTTCGATCAAATCGAAGATCAACTTGATGTTGGGGTTGGTTCCAGCTGCAGAAAAAGAAAAATGGCGATCATTAATCGTTTTCTATTCTGAATTTACGTAATCGCTGCACTAAAAAAATGGTGGACTCACCGGTGGCGACACAATCGAACCAGACTTGACGCATGAGCTTCTCCTCTTCGGTTTGTCTGTTTAAAAAATGCCAGGATTAACGCTTTGAAATTGCCACGGAAGGCATTGAATTTATGGTGACTAGAATTAATGACGTCACTTACTGCTTCATGGCGACTTGTCGGTAGACTTCGGTGACATCATCCAAGTTCCAGTATCGCATGATTTTGGCAACAATGGAAATTTTGGCAAGGGTCTCCTTCTCAGCCAAGGTCTCGACATCGTGGTTCTTGTTCAACAAATCCTGGACAATTTCACGGAGAAGGACGACAACGCGCTTCTTCATCCCTTCGATCTTGAGGGGAGTGATGAGCATGGCATTGACTGGGGCTTCGGTCAAAGTTGGTTTTGGGAGAACCTTGGTCTCGTCATCCATGATTGGCATCTTGATATCTTCCATTGACTCTTCAAAGTTCATCCTTTAAAAAAGTAAATCACATGACGGACGAAGAAACTAAAAAAGAAAGTAAATGAAATAATAGGAATTTAAGAAACTTACATGTAAGCGGCATCCATTTGTGGCATATCGATCATTTTCTCAACGGTCTTCTCCTGGGTTTGTGGGACAAACCAGTAGACAAGGGTGTTGATGACCTTTGGCTTGGTGATCTGAACGGGTGCGACGGCATCGGTGATTTCAATGAGGGTCAAGTTCTTGATGGCGCCAGTCATGATCTTCTTGGTGGCATGGAGTCCAACCTTGACTTGTTCCTCTTGGTGAACTCTCAAGACTGTGAATTGCTCACGGTTGAGTCCGCAGGCCAGGAATCGGCTCACGAGGGTACGGAGTCCCATGGATCCACCGAACTGGTTGTCTCCGGATCGGGCATCCAATGACATGCTTGGGGCCATGAAGGAAAGGACGGGCTTGTTGATGCAGGAAGTGAAGTTGACGGTCTTCATGATTTCGTAGACTTGGTCATTCTCCTGGCAGAATTTGTGCCAAGTTTGGTGCCATGGGAGCTCTCCAACGATTTCCTGATCCATGATGTTCTCGACGGTGACTCCATCTTCGTGGGTTCGTACTCCGGGTTGGTGTTCTTGACCGAATGGCATTTGCTCGTTGAAAGCTCCATTTTGAGAGACGGTGTAGTAGGTTTCGCATTCTCCGTGGATGGTCTTCTCCAAAGTATGGTAGTGGAATCCAGATTCCAAGTTCTTTTCCGATGGAAGCTCATGACCAGTCTTGCGGTTCAAGTTTCCTTCCAATGACATGTTGACTCCGGTGGTGTCGATGACAAAGTGGGAAGCCATGGCTTTCTTCATGTTGATGACCCAGTTGGGCAAGTCTCCTTGAACCTTGATGGATACGACGACTCCCTTGTTGAAAACGACTTCCATTGGGGATTCGAGCCATTGGCGGATTTCCTCTGTAAGCTCAACGGGTGTTGGGTTACGGAATTCCCCATCTCTCCATCCTCCTTTGATGACATCGTTGACTTCAAAGAATTTCATGTTCATGGGCTGGAATTGAAAACGGAAATTAATGACAATCACATTATGAGCAGCGGGGGAAAGGGGGATTTGGAACTTAAAATCGTTGGCTCTGATTGGTTACCTTGAAGTGGACAGCGTTTTGGCCAAGGACAGTGAGGATGAGCTTGTAGTCCATTTCGAGTCCAGCATATTGGGTTGAGATTTCAGTAAGGCCATTCATAAGCCGACCGCGTACTTGGTATCGGTATGACTTTCCGGTTTTAAAGGCATGATCAGAGGAAGCCCAGCCTGGAAATAAAATTACAAAAATTAGTCAATTTCTCAAAAATTTTTTTTACAATTTTAAGAATTTTTGAAACTTACCAATAAGGCTCAGGGCCAAAAGGCAGTAAAATGCCTTCATGGTGATCAGGGAGGATGACTTCAGAAATCTAACCCAAGTGCAGAAAATCTTTTTCAAGATCTGTCTGCCTGAAGTTGAAATGTGAATTTACTGGACTCAGCGAAATCCTTTTATAGCAAAATCTGGAGATCTTTCCAGGAGGTCCATCAGGCTCTGGTCGGGTGTCCAGTCACTAATCATCTGCAGATAAGTTCAGAGTTCATCAAATTGTTTGAACTACCAAAGACTCAGAAGTATCTTTGTTCAGCCTCTACCTTCTGATAACACCTTGTGCAATTATATTTTGCCAAAGCCATCTCCAGCTCCTTGTTCCTATAAACCTCTTATGTCTTCCAATGTCGTGACCCCGTAGTCAGTTCTCGTCCGCTTTCCTCTTCTTCTATCGCTGTTGTTATCCAAATTCTTCCCAGCAACAACCTTCGCGGAGATCAACCTCTTGAGAAAGAATAAAGTTTCTAGAACATTTATCACACAAATAAAAATTAGCAGCAGACAGATCATAAAGAGGTCTCTCTCAGTATCCAAATTTTATCAAATCAAAAAATTAGAGGAAAATTTCCAAAGTCAATTGAATAGTCAATAATCGCGTTCTGGTTTTGACTAGTTTTCATCAATCTTAAAATTATTTCATAAATTCAGAAGCAGATGCATTTCTGCAAAGAATTTCCCTCAGGAAAATGCAAGACTAATTTTGAATTCAAAAAATGTTTAAATGAATCTGACCAGCCTTGAATTTATCAACGTAAACGTAACGTTAAAATTCTTAATTAATCAAGGAAGATGGGAAGTTTTCAGAAACTGATTTCACAATTACTGAACTGAATTTAAAGGATGAACGGACCCAAGACACATTCACGCATTGGCATTCCGGACTTGTGCATTTAAATTCAATATTTCTCTATCTGTAAAATCCCCTCACCGGAGGAACTTTACCTCTTGCCTCCGAAAACCGAAAGCAAAGCGGTTAACCGTCCTTCGGCTTGGCCCGTCCCGACCTTTGACCTTGCAAGTCTTAACTGCTGCATTGCATTATCGGCGGCGGCGGCCTCCTGAAACGACGATTACATTGGAAAGGTTGTTCGTGGGTTCGTCTCCTTCTGCACGTAGAGGTTGTTGACATGTAGACCGTCATTCCTACTCCTGCTCCACTCCAGTAGTCCAAGATAGGTCTTCAAGGTCATCGTATTGCCGTCTGGATTCTGGAAGAGATTTGGATTAGAACGGAATCAGAGGGGACAGGTTATAGAAGACATGCATTGTGAATCTCAGAAATCCCCGGTTAAACTCAGTGACTTACGGCGTGACCTTTCGTCGGTAACCTGACACCGGTTCTCCAAAATTGGTATTGTAGAGAAAATAACTGATCACGATTGCACGCAAATTGGGAAAGGGACGTCTCATTCACTTTTATTTTGAAAGTTTTTGCGGCAAATTCAGCTTCAGTTTCCAAAAAATTCAAAATTTCTAAACTTATTTTTGTCAAATTTTGAATCCGATTTTTAGTTTTTTTTGGTCAATTTTCCGTTCTTCCATCCAACCATGGCATCATTTCCAGCGACTCCAGCACCACCGGGAGCAGCAGGCGGTTATCGTTCGGTAGTGAGGAAAAGCATGGTCATGGGACCGGCCATCTTGCCCCATCAAGAACAACCAAAGTTCCGCGTGTCAACTCAAGCTGGTAAAAAGGTCTCCAAAGTCCGTTGGCTCAAAACGGGACACAGTGGGGTCATTCCGGATCCCTTGCTTCCCGAATTCTTTGTCGTTGGGTCATGGGGAGAAATTGTAAGTCACTTCGAGATTCGGGGGAATAAGTTCTCGCATCTCGGGGTGCCTGAGTGCAAAATCGACGATTTAATTAAAGCTTTGCTCTGAATTACAGGATAACGAAGTCTCTCTCTGGAAGTTGACTGTTGACGGTTCAAGGTCGAGTGAGGAGGGGCCTAGAGAAGAACTAACGTCAGTGAACAGAATCCCCATTTCCGGCCACGTCACGGACATTGTTGTGAGTTTAAATCAGAAATGAATTATTTGATTTGGTTGGATTGGAAGGAATGAGAACAGATTAATTCATCAATTGATTCCATTATTTTTCAGCCTTTAAGAAACGACGCCTTTGTTCTCACAACTTCCTTGGGAGCTGTTTCCATTTACAAATTGAATAGTGCTGAACTGAATGCCGTCAACCCAAGCTCCCTGCGTCTGTCGTCCACCAGGAACCTTCATCATTCTAAAAGGTAACAGCGCTGCCCCTGCGGCAATACATATTTACGTATCAAATCGCCTGGATCCTCATTGAGTTTTGTATTAATTAACAACAGGGGACGGTTCCCGTGTCCTGCAACAGGTATTGGACTTTTGGAAACATCAATAGCATCCGTTGGGGAGGATGGATCTATCTATGAGATTTCCCTAGACACCTGTGCTCCGATTCATTCTTTGGGTACTTATTCGAATTTCAATTCCTCTACTTATAAAATGTTTAGAGTTTGGAAGTACGACATTTTCGTAGAATTCCACGTCTTTTTATCGCAATCATGCAGTTGAATGATGTTTATGACGTTATCATGTTGAAGGTGAACAATTTCACCGTAATGAGAACAACTGACTAATCCTGACAATGCCGCTGATTGCTTAATTTTGAGATTTGGAATTTTGAATTATAACTGGATTTTACGTTTCCTGCTTTCCAAATGCACTAATTAACGATATTTTGTTTTCAGAGCATGTTGATGAGTTTTCGCTCCGTTGTGTCGAGGCCACGGCGGGTCGTACAATTGCGACTGGAAACAGTGCTGGACAAGTGAAACTGTGGGACCTTCGTTATGGCGGAAGGAGACCCATCCAGACGCTAAACCACCTTGGAGATCTTTCCTCCACCACCGCTATTGCGGCTCATCCAACGCAGCCCCACATCCTGCTGGTGGGTGATTGCGCTGGTGGGACTGATCTCTGGGACCTCCGTGGCTCTTCCACCGAACCCATTGCCAATCTCCAGCGACAGGATGGCGGATTATGTGAGATCTCCTTTCACCCCGTCTATCCAGATAACTTCTACACTTGCTCTCAGAGTGGAGAGGTCATCCATTGGTTCACGGCTGAAAACTTCCCGGAGTCTGATTTGGTCCAGAGTAAGTACATTTCAAAGTGCATAGTAACAAGATAAAAGGAATTGCAACAAGTCGAGAGTTGAGTAAGAGTAAGTCTCTTCCAGTTTATGAGGTGAAGGCCGAATAATCTCCGAATCTTTAGACTTTGGAAGTCTAACTTTTTTCGCAAATTTTGCGTCTTTATATGGCAATCATGCAGTCGAATGATGTTTATGACGTTATCATTTTGAAGGTGATCAATTTCACCGTAATGAGAACAACTGACTAATCCTGACTAATGCTGCTGATTGCTATAACAAGTTTTATAAAAAAAAATTTTATTTGTAGATTTGGAATTTCGAACTAAAACTGGACTTTTCTTGTCTTTCAGATAACGATTACGACACAGACTTGAATTTGGAGTTTCTCAAGTACGGACTGGGATGCAGAACACTCTACGCTTCACCCTTTCCCATCAACTCCATGAACTTATCCAGGAACAATCGTCTCATTTGTGGTGGGGACAGCGGGATTCTCTTTTGTACAGACAAATGTCAACTTTGACCCAACCCATGACCGTCCATGACATGTCAGTCAGCTCTTCTGCCACATTCGCCCAGTTCTCGTCCACTTTTGAAAGCAAGTTAATGTTAATTTTTGACCATATTCAGCAGCATCTTCACTTTTTCTAATTACCTTTTCCAAAGTAAACTTAAACAAGGTTAAGTTGGTAAAACTGTTTCTGATTTCTGTCCATAGGAAATTGTTTTTTGTCGTCTCTGAACTCCCGTGTCCCGTGCGTCTGTTACCTCTCGTGTTCATTTATTAGGTGGAAACATGTTTCCTACACATAAAATCTGTAGAGCATACGCTGATATGCAATTGACTAGGGTGAGCCTACCATGTCAAATAAACAAATTGAATTGAATTGAATTTATTAGGTGGAGCTTTACATAGTTAGAAGGGAAAACTGTAAAGTTTGACTTATGACTATGGCGCCCTGAATGAGCCTATAAGCGGTGCCGAATTAATTGACTGAACATTTAAACCTAAACCAGCTGCATAGTTCGTGGCTTCACTGTGAAAACGTGGATCTTCCCTGGGTGGGAATCCTCCATTGTTGCCTAATGGCATTCTTAGATTATGATGGGGAGGAGGGGCTAGTTCTAATTGAAGCTCTTGCGATGGTTGGTGCTGTGGGAATTGGCGATACTGGGTCATGTGGTTCATTTGATTTGGATTATGCTTGACGCTGTAAAAATTCTGTTGCTGCTGGGGATGGAGGACCATCATAGGCGGTTGGTTCTGCAGAGCATGTGGTTTCCCTCGGAAAGTCATCACTGGAAAATTCTTTTGTTCTCTAAAATTGAATCCACCCCTGGTGGGGACCTGATTTACTCCAATGGGCTGAGAAAAGTCTCGAAATTCCCCATGGGGCGGAGGGGCACTGATGTAACGTGAAGGTTCAGGCATAAAATGTGGAAATGATGCTGGTTGACCTTCTCCTGGGATCGGGTCTAGTCGGAAACCTTGTGGCGGTGCAGGTATTGCGGGAAGGCGCGATGGGGGCTGCCGTGGAAATGGATGCTGTTGATGATGTGGGGCGTGGTTTTGAAATTGCTGGAGCTGCGGCGGTCTTCCTTGTATTACTGGAAGAGGTGAAGGTGTTGGTAGCTGGGGTGAGTGCTGGATATTTCGTGGTGGCAGAGGGGCCGAATGCTGGATGTTTTGGGGTGGAAATTGTGCCTGGAATCGTGTCGAGTGCTGCTGCTGCTGATGGAAACTTGGTTTTGTCTCTGGAAATTCATGGAAGGGTTCGCTGCTTCCGGGGATTCGGTTTTGTCCAAGTTCTATACTTCCAGCTTTCTTCCCATGGCCATGATGCATTTGCATGATGGTCTTATGGGCGGTCATTGCATTTTCAACAGTCGACAGTGGGACCAGGGGCGTGCTTGGGGTGATCTGCACAACTCCTGACATTGATACGGACTTTGGGGTTGTCTGGGGGTAGCGCTGGAAGTGGTTCGAGAACTGCTGAGGCTGATGTTGCTGGAAGTGATTCGCGGACTGCTGAGGCTGAGGCTGCTGGAATCGATACGGTGGAGCTGCTGACTGGAACTGGTGAGCCTGCGGCGGCTTCTCCATGTTAATGCGCTTTGGAGCCTTGTATGGTTGCAACGGTGCTGCCCGGGAAGGAACCGCTTGATTAAGCTCTTGTGACGGCAGCGGGTCGACTTGAGAAGGTCGAATGGCGCTGTTCCGAAATCCTTGATTTTGGAATCGATGTTGCTGGATTTTCTCAAAATGGTGGTGATGATTTACGAATTCTTGTGACATCCCGTGAAACTGCGCTGCATTCTGCGCCTGTCCCTGTTGATAATTCCCACTGAGAGGTGGTGGGGTGGGGATTTGTTTCTGTTGACGGTTCTGGGTGGGCGTGGATGGTGGCACGAAGCGATGCTGCTGCTGCTTCAGCTGCTGTTCGAATTCTTCCAACTCACGTGTCCCGCCTTGGCTAAAAATTTGCTGTTCATTGTGAAATTGGAAATATTGCTGTTGCTGGTTCGCCCCAGGGGATTGTTGCAACACTGTTGGCGACTGGTGCTGGGATACGCTTTGGTGATGTCGCTGGTCATTGCTCTGTCCCGGATTCCGGTTCTCCGATCGGACAGCCTGAAATGGTCTCTGTTTAGGACTCAGCGTAAACTGTTGTTGCTTGGGAACATAGGGATACTGATGCTTCTGATGGTGGTGATTGGGCATACTTGCCCTCAGGGCATTTTGATTCATTTGACCTCCTTGGATAATCGGAGTTGAAGTTTCCAAGTTGTAATTGATTTGGTGAATTGAATTGGGAGGAGGGTGGGGCTGCGTCCCAATGAGCTGCGCTGGAGGCATGTGGTAATTTCCTTGAATGTTTTGCCCCCTGAGTTGAGATTCCGTAGACTGATAAGTGGGAGACAACTGATTGACAAACTGATGTTGGTGCGGTGTCGATTGTTGCAAATTCCCAATCCCGGTTTGCAAATTGGGATGCTGATGCAGCTGATAGTTGATTGGTCGCATGTGACTCTGATACCTCGGCTGGGCCTGAGGGGCTGATGAGACGTAAGCCCTTTCCGTGGTTCCCAATTCAGCATCCTCCAAGGGGTCCACGCTTCGATAAGTTGAGCTGAAAATTGGTCGCTTCCCGATCCTTACCCGCTTCCGGTGCTTTACGTCAGTTGGCGTCGTCGATGCGACGCCCCTCTGTGTCGTTGTACTGGTGGTGGTGGAGGGAGTACTGCTGCCATATGCCTCGTCATCATTCCCATCCTCGGCTGTTATCCCTGCCAGCGCTTCATCAAAATTTTGGGCTGATTTTGGATTTTTGAAAAATGTTTGAAATTTCTTGAATGCTGCGAATGAATGAATAAATAGGAATTAGTATTTTGAGAGTAGCCACTTTCAGAGTCGTAAATTTGTCGTTCTTGTCGAATCTAGTCAAATGCGGTTTTACTTTGAAAACAAGTTAAGTTTCGTTAGTGCAAATACAAAACAAAGGTTCTTTTGTTGGATCAAGAGTTTTTGATTTGGAAAAACAATCTGTTTAATAAAAATCGTAAAATAGTGAAAATGGAGTGTGCTAACTGTGTAGTGTTCGTGTCAGAAAATGAAAAGTTAAAATCAAAGTGTGAGGAGTGGGAAACCAAATATAACAAGCTGGAAGAGAACCGGATCTTGGAACAGGAAAGGGATGCTCTCAAGAAGAAAGAAAGAAGAAAGAAGAAAGAAAAGACTTTGATGACAAACATAAAGTAAGCATAGTTATAATTATGTAATTCTACTATGCAAATAATGTGAATGCAAAGTTATGTTTTTTGTATTTAAGGTGACAGTGGAGAGAGTAGGGGGCGTGTCAAAGTCGAAGGAGCATCTCCCAACATGGAAAATCATAATTGGAAGCTGTGATGGTGCTGGAGAAGATGAGGATGGAAAGTATTGTGTGGAGGTGAAAGTGGTGACAAATCAGTAAATCACCCAAGGTTTTATGACCTCGTTCAGCAAGAAACTACGATTTTGAAGAGCAGCAGGCCATTTCAGGAATTATTAAGGGCAATGTTCGTATATGAGGCTAAAGTAGGCTACCTTGTCATTAACTACACCACTGATCCAACAAAACAATGTTACTATGAATTCAAGGTCCAGTGGGAACAGTACGAGAAATATTTTGATCAGTGTTGTTTCTCGAAGGTCAGGTCAGGTAGGTCGGACAATTCAAGGTGAGATCTGTGGTGTAAACACTTGTTGGCGCATCCCATTGTTGTGAATCGGGATCTTTGAAGATGTGCACAAGACGAGGGGACATCAAAACTTTCACCCAGGAATCTTTAGTTTATCTTTTCTTTCTGTCCCCTTTTGTTTCGGTACCCGCCGTCCTCTGTAATAAAGTAAATTTTGATTGTAAATGTATTACCCATTTCCGCAACGTGCTTGTCCGCTTCGGGAAGACCTGCTGTTGAGAGGGACTCAAAGTCTTGCAAATTCAATTGTTCACTTCCGTCAAATCCAACCGTAAGGATCTGTGCCTTTGGTGAGCCTGAGTTAGTTCCAAATGCCCTAAAAAAACAAGGTGTAAAATAGTTTCTCCCACATGTGTTTGATCTGTAGAAGACAACAATGAATTCAGTAATTAGGATGAATCAATCATACCCTTCTAGTGGGAGTACTTTCACATTCCCAAGAAACTTTTCCAAATCCGTTCCAGATAGGCCAAGCATCTTCGGGTCAATGATCTCCAGATTGTCTGGCAAGTTGTGGTGGATACCTTGAGCCTGGATCTAAAAAACAGAACAAGATTCTTGAAATAGTTCCAAAACTCAACATTTTCCTGCAATCCGCCAACACTTTCACCAGAGAAAGTTGAAACTGAAGTAAACAATAGGACCAATCAGAGATCCATTTCCATAACCATTTCAATGATTTATCTTTGCCATCTGCAAATATCCATTTCATCTTGTCTTTTCCAATGCGCATCTTAACGCATCTTTACGAAAGGGAAATTCATCATGTAATTCCCTTCTCCCCGTAATTAACGTCTTTATCTTGAAGATGTGAGATCCCGATACGAGTTCACCCAAATGCCAAAGAAGGAATGTTTCCCAGGACAATTTTCAGATCAAGATTATGATGAGATGTCAAACTAAACCAACTAGAAAGTAGTTCTTAATCTTTACCAATTTCCCAGAATTTAATGAGAAGATGACTATGCGTGTGTCTGCCAATTTCCAAGTCCTGATTGAATTGTTTTCCTGATTACTTAATCCTACCCTAGTTTGTGTCATCTAATAATCCCCTAATTTCCGCAATTTCCTTGTCTGTTCCCAACACTTTCATTCTTGGGGCCACATGCTTATAGACCCAGATGAAGGAGATGATGGAGGAAATTGGGCCAAAACGCAAAGTGCAGCGTAAGCATTAAATGCCGTAAAATGAAGGAAAATGAACAAAAAATGCCTCATTTTGCTCATCTTCACCACGACAAGAACGTCGAATCCTCACTTCCTGTTCTTATTTTCATCATCCCAATTCGCAATTGAAATTCTGCTCTCCAAACCTCCCTCATCGGATAAGAAGACAGGATGATTAGAAGAACAATAATCCTGTGGAGTGTGGACATAAATCACTTGCCAAGAGGATCAATGAGCCCTCCTGCAGCGTGATCCTTTTGAACCTCATTTTAATCCCCATCAACCTCCCATCCCGAATTTCAATCATCCAATTGTGTTTCTTAAATTGGAAACGTAAGATACGCCACAATACCTCCATTCTTCCACTAGCGTTAATTATTCCTAACCGTTAGCGTCTCTTAGGTAGAAGATTAAACCATGAATTATGGGAAGAAGATTCCATTTTGCTTCAATCACAATTGGCTTCAGTTTGTCAACAAGTTTGGAAAGGACCTCGTAAGGGAAACTCGGCAGACGTAACGAGCTTTCTTGCAACACACCGCTAAGCGCTGCTGCGGTTCTTGTCAAAATTTCTACAACAATCGGCGCTGCATTGTATCGTGTCCCGGTAGGGAACACGCGGAAATCATGTGAAGAGGTACACGAATAAGATGCAGATCAATCAGAACCTCACCGAAATGGAGCACGATCAAATAACGTCTATGACAGAATAATTTGTCTTCACTTTTCCACGTTTCGTCCGAGCCGTAATTAACTTTTAATTACTAAATTGATTTTGGGAATTTGCAAAGCCGACACCTAGACCCAAACCTCGCCACTTTTGCATCCTTTTGCAACATGCACCTTGCATTTCGAAAAGCATTTAAGTGAGTGAGAAAGCGATGATGGTCATCTCATCATTTAGTGCCACCAGACCGAGTCCCCAGTTGGTTCCGCTTAGCAAGTGTCAAAAATCCACAATGGATCCTGAAAGGTGATAAGGAAGGAAGTTACAAAAGAAAATGAGCAAAAACGTCTTCACTTTTTATCAGTGACTCCCTTCCCTCGTAAACCTTCTTTCTGTGGTCTTACCTAGGGTCTTACCAACTTTTGCGTCCCACCGAATACGACTTGGCTTCATCTTACTTCTCCTTTTGACACATTTCTGAGGGGATGCAGTGTGACTTTACTTGGGATTTTTGAGCATTTGTTATTATTATGATTATTAAAAGTTGTGTTACCGTTACAGTCATCGGTTTGTTGGAAATGGAAATGAAACTTTCTAAGCTGACTGAACTGAAGCCAAGGAATTTAATCCCACTGACTTCATCTTCTCACGCGCCGTGTACTCCGTATCAAGTGCTAATCAAAGTTAGCCAAAGTCCCAGGAATTAAACTGTTCGAGAGTGAGAAGGGGGCTGGGGGTCCTTAATGATCATAATTTAAAGGGGAATGAGACGCATTCAGAGGATTCATTCAGAAACTTAAGGGGATTTGGAATAATTATTCCATTTCCTTCCCTGTTTTTTTGACAATTATGATGATTGAATGAGATCAACGGGATCCACTTAAACTTTCATCTTCACTCAAGGACTTAATGCAAAGAATTTCCGTTTTCATGTCATTGTGCCAGAATAATAGAAAACAGGGATTACAATTGAAAATAAAGAAATTTTACAATTGATGGATTTCAATGGCTCTCTTTTGTTTTCTACTCCATGACGCGACTAAATATGAGCCGTAGGTGTTCTCTTTGCAAATCCAACAATAATTAATCAATTCCTTCCCAGATCATGTATCTCCACAGTGTCCATTTCAGCTTGATTAATTTCCTCTGCTGCTTACTTTACTTTCGTGATAAACTACAAGATGACCTCTCACATCGTGCCCAAGCAGAGCCATCGCGATTACACTTCTTGACTCCCATGCCCAAAATGTAGCAAAACCAATGCGCTTTTCCCTGCCCTTTCGCCATTGGACGCTTTGAACCGGAAGTGTTCACCCGAACAGCAAAAAAATTTCAGCGATTTTACCTGTATGGCTAAAAACAGGAGGCAAACCAAGATGCGCCGGAATCCGGAAGTGGCCAAATCCAATCTCTCCCTCGGCTTCATCTTACTGGAAGAAAGGGATGAAGCGATGTTGTTCACTTAAGCGATGAAGCGACGTTGTTCAAGCGATGAAGCGACGTTGTTCACTTTCACTTAATTTCCACTCACATCCACAGAATACACCTGTCGACTGCCTCCTCTGAGGAACTTAGGGCAATTGGAAGTGGAAGAATAATGGGTCCAAGACAACAGAAATAGGAAGAAGCTACCAATCAAAACTAATTACAATCTGTAAGGTCCAAAGGGAATTTGAATTGGGGTGCTATCCCCGTCCCCAGCCCTCAGGTATCCACTTTTGATTTGAAGATTTATTAGGCGAGTGATGCCTTGGACGTGCCTTGTGTATTGGTGATGCAGAGTGAAAGAAGTACAGGGTGATTATTGCCAATTGTTATACAAACTGCGTCCCTGATCGTATTCGGATGATTAAAAATAGTTTGACTTAGCTCCCCTTCTCCCTTGTCTCCAACAGCCACATTGGGCAACAATCGGGGCAACAAACCAACACCGGACGCACAAGTGGACTGATTGTTGTCCTAATAGTTTTTTAGCTTCAAAGAGCCTTCTTGGGGAAGGGTGGGTGCCTTGAATGGAGTTCCGATTCCAACTGAAGACAAAATTGCAAGGGGGCAGGGATGCTGATGAGCACTTGTAGGTGAGATCATGTGGACCAAACACTTGTTGGTCCATTCCATTGTTGTGAATCGGGATGCTGCGGAGATGCAGCGGAAGGAGAGGGGACGCCAAAACTTTCACCCAGGGAATCTTTAGTTTATCTTTTCTTTCTGTTCCCTTTTGTTTCGGGGCTCGCCAGCAAGTTTTTGTTTCTAAGCTCATGTCTTAAGCTAATGGGATTAATTCACGCGCATCTTCTTGTGCAATAATTAAGGCTTACGCATTTTTAAACTGTGAAAAAATATAATAAATTTACCATGTAAGGTCAAACTGGCGAAGGTACCACATAGTTGACCTCCCAGTATCAGTCACCCTGATACTGGGAACGCAAGGATTTCTAGATCCTCGTTTCTAGAATCAGGTTGTCTATAAGTTTCGTCTTTTAGCGTTAGATTTGTAAGAAGAATTGTAATTTCTATTGAGGTAACCGGGCCTTTTTTAAGGTCTAGAAAATCCATTGTATTTTTTATGTGCTTTTTGTTGTTTTTCATCCTTGTAATTATTCATCACACGCCACGTCCCTTGACTTTGCGGGCCCTTTGTGTCGAAAACAGTGCCGATGAACAGCGTGTGCCCCACATTCTCGAGCCCTCACATGCAATAATGTTTATCACTTTAGGTGTGAGTTACTTTTGATGTTTCGCTAATTTTAGCTTGGTTCTGCAGCTTCTGTATTCGCATTCCTACCCTCCCCCCCCCCCTCCATTGCCATTGTGTCAAGACCTGTATTAAATCCCTTAATGCAAAGGAAGGAGAAACTGCTAATTGTTGTAAAATAATTAGAACACGGCATTATTTTCTCAAATTAATAGGAACTTTTAAAATAACCTTTGCAGACTCCTGACTTAATTAAATTAAGTTGAGTTCAAGAGCGAAAACTGAAGCACTTCAGAGGTGTGAGATTGAAAGAGGTGTGCGTGAGTTAAAAGCTGAAAATGCCTCGAGGGAATTTAATTAAATTTAACTCTAAAATTCCAACTTGAGGGCTGGTGGGCTTAAGTGCCCAAGAAAATAAAAAAATATTATGCATAATAATGTAAGCTATTGGTAGAAAGTTACGTAATATGCAATCTAGCCCTTGTTTTTAGCTCTCCTAGAATTGAGATGCATTAAAAGAATGAGTTAGTTGATTTAAGCCATAAATAATAAATTCTACCTGATTTATTTTAAGGATGAGGTGCGTGTCACCCAATTTGCGAAATGGGTGGGCCAATCCAAGTGGTCCTTAAACAGCTTAAGTTCATCTTCATCCTAAAGCCCTAGCATTACATTGCAGAATCTAATCAGGTGCTCATCCCATCCCCTTTTCTCGTCAACAATTTGCTCGGAGATGATGAAGTGATTGACAGAGACAAACTGTCTGCAGATTCTCTTCCTACATCCTCAGGGAAACATCCTCAAGATATGGAGACGAAAGTGTGCGTGCGTACGACCAGCTCAACTGAATTTCAATCTTGGCAATTTGTGACTATGAATACACAAATTCAATTCCTAGATCCTGGGTGAGGAATATCGTCCTTTACCATTAGCTGACCCCTGAGCGATTTGTGCAAAATCGAAGTGTGTCATATTCCTCAAATTTTATGCAAATGGAGTTTACACTTTTCCTCTAGTGGAGCATTTTACCATAAATAAGCTCTATTTAGCCTCTCGATATGCTTTTGGGCTAATTGTGAAAATACTTTGGAGTGCAAATATTTAGAGGTGACATGCTTGCACACTTTCATCCGCCTACACGGTGGGCCAAGCTGACAAAACAGAGGGCATGAGTTCACTTGAGATTGTTTACAGGGTGTGGCATCAAGTGTCATCGTCGGATAAATTGAACTAGATTTCTATTCTGGAGCAATTCAACCCATTGCTGTTTTTATAAATGCTTTTAGTACCAAAGGACCAATGGCACAGTTTTTAGAATTACTGCGACAAGACGCCTCTCTTCTTGCCTGTTTCTTCACCTTGCGTCCATTTTGGGTTTCACTTTCTATTTAATCTTCAGTAAAATTCAATCAGTTGGCACAATTAAAAAACGATTATGCTCCTCTTCCCTTGCTAGTATTGTATTCTCGTCCTCTTTTTTGCGGATATTTGCATGCAACCATGTTTAGGACCTGTAGAACCAAAGACGCGTTTTCTTGCCATTATGCTCAGAGTCTTGCATGATAATCTATCAGAATTGGAGGTACTCAATCGACACCTCCCCTATCAATTAGGATTGCAAAAATGCAATTTTGGTTTTTGGACCAAACAATAAAAGTCATGTAGAGATGGTATGACTTGGCAGTTTCTGAAAATTCAGAGGAATCTTGAGCAAGGATCTCAAAGATGTGCATTTTTGCATACTTTTTCATCATCATTATTATCTGCAAATCTTATTAAGGTTATGACAACCCATGGAAACTGGACAAAAATTGGGTCAAATCCAGCTTGTAAATCAAAAATACAATTGAC